>PVKC010032505.1:0-14133 GCA_004027635.1 Crocidura indochinensis | reverse complement strand
CACATTCTATCTCTGGTGAGAGGGGAAATTGAGAACATTGACTATTGAGTCACATGGAGCCTTTGGCAAGCTCTGAAAGAAGTTAGCCATATTGTTCTCAGAGTTTTTGAACTAGTGTTTGCCTTAAAAGAAGTGGGAGGCACACACACAAATGTGAGGTATAGGGCAAGAGGCTTACTTTGGGGGTAAGCTCTGGGGTGTTCTTTTGAAAACAATTGACCCTGGTTCTGTTTCTGTACCATATGGTCCCTGAGCCTTGTTGGTGGCCTCCAGTATCATAGAGTCTGCATCCTCCAGCTAGACTGGTTGATTGTCCCTGAGGGAGTGGGAAGTGGAGATTGTCCAAGACCTGAGCACGTGCTGTGCTTTGCTTTGCATGAAAGAGGCCTGGGTTTGGTTCCCAAGCAACAAAGCAACAGCACAGCATGAATGAGTGAGTGAGTGAATTCAAAGTGGAGATATTCTCTGTGATTTGAAATAGGACTGATGTTGAGGCCTACCTGTGGCTCTGCTGGGCAGTAGCCAGCTCTTTCTTGCTCTTGCATACTCACAGGGCTATTAAGATGATCTTCTCTTTCTAGAAGATCAATGACAGATTAGAGACAGCAGGCACTGGTGACCTCTGACCTAGGTCAGGATAGAGGCCCTGATGGCCCTTTCTCCCCGTCTGTCCCCAGAACACAGAGCCTAAGAGCCTATACTCATTGGGCTCATCAACGGGCTTGGGGTATAGCCTATGCATCTCCCTCCTCCCACCCATTTCTGTTCTGCCATCTCCTCCCTTTGCCTCTATGAGTGAGCTCCAGTGCACATAGTTTTCTGTATTTCTTTGGTTCCATGGTTCAGCAATTCTGTGGTTCCAGATGGTTCCTTTGGATGTGCCCAAGGAGGTTTGTTTTCTGGCATGCTTTATAAAATTTTTCTATAAACACAACACAGACTAGTTTGTTTCTGCACCCTTGGATATCTACAGAGTAGTTTGAAGTTGGGGGCCCCCAGGTCTTTCTCTGATCCAGAGGATGTTGCTCTGCACTTGCTCATTTCCATGGTCATATCTGCCAGGCTTGTCATAATCTAGAAGGATTTTTATGACTGTATCTACCTTTTCTTTCCTTTTACCATGTGGTACTAACTGCTCTCTACCCAAGTAACATCAAGGAGCCTTTTCTGCAATGTGATTTTTTAATTTTCCTTTTAAACGTTTCATATATATATGGAAAAATATATATATGAAAAAATATCTTTTTTTTTTTTGTTTTTCGGGCAACACCTGTTTGATGCTCAGGAGTTACTCCTGGCTAAGTGCTCAGAAATTGCCCCTGGCTGGGGGGACCATATGGGACGCCAGGAGGATCGAACCGCGGTCCTTCCTTGGCTGGAGCTTGTAAGGCAGACATCTTACCTCTAGTGCCATCTCGACGGCCCCTAAACGTTTCATTTCTTAAAATAGTACAATAGTGTTGTTTTACATATGCAGTGTGCCTACACCACACCCTCCAACAAGTGCTTGGATTGTGTTTTCTTTTGAGTTGTATTGTTATTATTATTTGATAGCAGAGAAAACATTGATGCTTTTAAGATTCAATTACTGATTGTACATGGGTTCTGTTTTATTTTTCTTAATATTCTTTGGCTGAAAGTTCAAAGTTCAGACATCAGTAATGGGACTACTGAGAATTCTGTTTATGGGTGATTGTCCTTCCACTGTAACTTTACCTTGTCCTCGTTCTTTGCACCTTTGTTCTCATAATTAAAAATAAAAATTAAAAAATTAGAAAAAAAGATTCAATGACTGCACCTTGCCATCGCCAAAGTATGCAAGACCTTCTTTCTTATATTACTTCCAACCAATCTCATCATCCTCCCCATCCCCATATACTCAGCTTTACTTGGTATTCAAAGTTCTGTAACCCAGATCCAAGAATTTATCATTTGATCTAACTGTTCCCTTGTTCCATCTCAATAGGCCACAGATGAGTGAGATCATCTGCTATTTATCCTTCTCCTTTTGGCTTATTTCACTTACCATGATGTCTTCCCTTCCATCCACATTGCCATAAACATGGGAGTTCCTCTCTCATATTTTTTTAAAACTTTATTAATTGATTGGTTGATTGATTCCTTGGTTGGTTTTAGGGCCACACCTGGTAGCACTCAAGGGTTACTCCTGTTTCTGCACTCAGAAATCGCTTCTGTTGGGTTTGGGGAACCATATGGGATGCCAGGAATTGAACTGGATCCCTCCCAGGTCGGCCGCATGCAAGACAAATGCCCTACTGCTGTGCTATCTCTTCAGCCCCTTCCTCTTCTCTTAATTGCAGTCAAAAAAAATTTTTTTTTTTACCACAGAATTCATGGAAGGTGAAAATTCCCTTTAAACCACAACTTAGACTCCAATCAGTGTTTTTTGCAGGGGGCACACTTGGTGACTCTCATGGGTTACTCCGGTTATGAGTTTAGATAATACTCCTGGCTTGGGGGACCATATGGGATGCCGGGGGTTCGAATCGAGGTGCATCCTGGGTCAGCTGCATGCCAGGCAAATGCCCTACTGCTGCGCCGTTGCTCTGGCCCCTCCAATCTGTAAGTTTTGATAAGGAGTGTTTTCCAGTCCAAGTATTGTGAGAGGCTCTGCAATGCTGTTTGAGTTCTTTCATAAGCTTCTAAGAGTTTTGTTTCTTCTCATGGGCTTCCTTTTCTCCCTTTTTTAAAATTGACTTTTAGAGAGGATAGTTAGTAGAAAGAACAGCCATAGAGTTGTGTAGAGATGTTTAATTTGAATGCCAATGGTTAGCGTCCAGGCTGGCAATTAGGTGGGGCTACTGAATCCACACTCCATGGCCTGGTGCTAGAATGACAGTACAACAGGTAGCATGAGCTACCTGGGTTGAATCCTCCACATCTCATGTAGTCCCTTGAGCACTGCCAGGAGTATTTCTTGAGTGCACATCCAGAGTGATCTCTGAACACCATCAGGTGTGTCCCCAAAATGAAAAAAAAAATTCCCCAAACCACAAACACATACACACTTCATGGCCTTACCCATTTTTCACCTGGATTTTCAATTCTATTTGAGATCTTGGGCATCTAACTGCTCATCCCAAAAATATTGGCAATAGAGGTCTGAGCAGGGACTTGTTCTGAGCAAGTTCTTCAGTGTCTACTGGCTTTGTGCATAAAACTCAATTCCAGATTTTTTAAAAAAGGGCTACATCATGCAATTTGCTGGTGCCCAGATGGATCTGGAGAGGTTCGTGCTAAGTCAGGAGAAAGAAAGAGATACAGAATGATTCCTTCAAGAAAGACATAAAGAGGGGCCAGGCGGTGGTGCTGGAGATAAGGTGCCTGCGCTAACCTAGGACGGACCGTGGTTCGATCCCCCGGTTCCCCATATGGTCACCCGTGCCTGCCAGGAGCGACTTCTGAGTGAATAGCTAGGAGTAACCCCTGAGCGTCACTGGGTGTGGCCCAAAAACAAAAACAAAAAAAAAAGAAAGAAAGACAAAGAAATTAAACAGGGACTGGTGCGATAACACATCAAGTAGAACATTTACCTTGCATGTGGCTGACCTGGGTTTGATCCCCAGCATCTTATATGGCCTTTGAGCCTGCCAGGCATAAATTATGAATGTAGATAGAGCCAGGATTAACCCCTGAGTGCCACTTTATGTGTCTCCCCCGCATAAAAAGAAGTAACACGTGGTCAAAGGCAACAAACCCTGAGAACTGCTCTACAGAACTGAGTTTAACATGGTGGACACACAGGAGGGTGCATTTGGTAAATGTGGAGACACTCTGGTGGAGGGAATTAACAGCTAGCAATGCTATTATTAATAGTATTATTAAGCATAGTACCTAAAATACATTTTGAAAAAAATCACTAACTCTAAAATTAATGGTCTCAAATTCTAGAGGTCAAAATATAGTAAGGGAATACAAGGATTAAGGCATTAGCTTTGCAGGTTTAATTTCTGGGACCACATGATCTCCTGAACCCAAATCCAAGAGTAACTCCTGAGCACAGAGCCAGAATTTCTGAGCACTGTGAGTTATAGTCCAACTACCCTCCATAAGATGCTATATCAGACTCAATTCCAACCCATTTTGTCCACAGGTTCCTATGTTTTTTATTTTGGGGGGCCACACCCAGCAATGCACAGGGGTTATTTCTATATCTGCACTCAGGAATTATGCCTGGTAGTGCTCAGGGGACATTAGGAGATGCTGGGGATAGAACCTGGCTCTATCACATGCAAAGCAAACACCTTACTTGCTGTACTATCTCTCCAGCCCTGTCCACAGGTTCTTAAACCTATATCATCTCCTTAGTGAAGCCCTTTAACCATATTCTTCTCATTCTTTTGATGTCCAAACCACTCTTTGGTTTCTATGACTTTATCTATATATTATTAAGTAAAAACTGGTTTTATTAAAAAATATGAGGAATGGGGAGGAAGGAGACTGAAAAAGAGAGATAAAGAGAAGCAAGTGTGTGTAACCTACTTAATAGAGAACATGGTCTTCTCAAAAAGCAGAGAGAGACCTAGTGCACATCCAAGCATTAAAGTATAAAAGTTCATATCTCAGTATGGTAGACTTGAGCAATACGTGCCTAGGCACTATGTATCCAGGCAACACTTCTGCTTTCAATGACAAAACTTGGCTGTGTTTTCATTTTTTGATATTTTATCAAGTATTTTAATGTGTGTAGCAGAGGAAAGGCAATTTACTCTACTCTATGCACTACATTAAAGAAGATTTTGACAAAGATGTTTGACTTCTTGGAACTTGAGTCTTCCTCTGTAAAATGAGTTGGCCCACCCATAGAAGCATTCTCAAAATTGATTACTATAAGGATTGAGTGAGGCAGATGATCAAAGTTTCAGCAAAGACAGTGCTTGGAGCACAGTAGGTCTCCAATCACTTGTAGTAGCATATCTGCTCCTTTTTTTGCATAAAAACCTGAGATGGGGAGAGATTAAATATCTTGTCAAAAGACACAAAGCAATTAGATGGAATAAACCTCAGAGGTTTGAGTCTTCCACATTTAACCATTATCTTTGGGCTCACTGGTGTTGTCTAATAAATCTGTAAGGATTTACCTTAAGGATACTCATTTGTATATGATTTCCTCTGTTGATCTTATTACTCTAAGTATGATAACTCAGTGGTTTTTGCCATTTTGATTAGGAATGTGTCTTGGAGTCTATTTATTTGGGTCTCTTTTATCTGGTACTCTTCAGGCTTCTTGAACCTGGGTGCAAGTGCTCTTCAACTCTAGAGAAATTTCTCAGTAATAATTTCTTTAATTGTTGCTTCTCCATTAGAACTTCCTTATTGGTCTTCTGGGAGCCCAATAAGTTTTATGCTGTTCCTCTTGACTTCACCCCAGAGTTCTTTTGCCTGCTGGTCATTTGCTTTGAGGCTTTTTTTCCATCTTCTACTATTATCTGGGTATTTTCTGCATCTCATCTTGGAGCTCACCAGTTTTATGCTCAGCTGCTGTCACTCTACTGCTGAGGCCTTCCAGTGAGTTTTTCTTCTCACCTATTGAACTCTTTAGTTATGTCATTTCTGTTTATAGTTTCCTCAGTGTGTTTTATTGGTTGTCCATTCCACTGCTTCTTTGAGCTCCTTATACATCCTCAAAGTTTCATCTCTCAAGTCCTTATCAGGAGAATAGATAGAGTTATTACTTGTTGAGTCTTCAGAGCTACCAATCACTCACAAAATGTGGTGAGGTTCTACATTGTTTTCCCATTGTGACTTTTGCACTCTGGATGTATTACTTGTGTATTATTGTGTGTCTAGGTGATTAGAGTTAGGGATGACTTTGCTCACAGCAAGATATGAAGAAGTGAAGAAATGTGTGGTCACATTAGCAGCCACTTGCTTTGGAGGGGGATCTTGGTTAGGAGGGAGGGGAAAATGGCAAATCTGAGTAACAAACAGGGTCCTGACACCACTATATCTCAGTTTCTTGGGACCAGAGCTGGGCCAGAGGTTTGAGTTTTCCAGGCCAGGAGTCAGGCATCCAATGAAGGAGGTTTTTAGAACCTGTACCTGCGGCCCACGAGGGACCCCGACCTGCGGGGGAGACTGAGGACCACGTCATTTATTTCACGTGTCGTGAAGAGGGAACCGACCTAGAAGAAAAGAGGGGCTGGGAAATAAGGACTCAGGATGTCAATCCGATCGAGAGCCATTTATTTCTGGGGAGGGGAGGTCTTATATAGCTGAGCCAAACAAAAGAGAAAAGAGAGTAGGGGGGCAATAGGTAATACCTCATGAGGGTGGCATTTATTAGTCATGAGGTCCACATTGTGTTTTGAGCATCAAAGTAAAAGATCTAATCTCTGCTTGGGCCTGCAGGCCCCTATCTTTACTGGAACATCCTGGTGCCTAGCAATTAACTCCCTGATTCTGAAGTATGCGGTCAGCTCCTATCTTTCTTTTGGTCCTAGGGCAAAGGCCATTTTACTAGCTGCTCGAATTTGCAGCTTATAGGCAGTTTAGCTCAGACTGTCAGGACTCTATTTTGATTTTAGAGAGAAAGGGCTTTCAATAAATCCAGGTAGTCTCCAACATGTACCTTCCACCACTAGTCACTGATTGAATAGCTTCAAGAAAGAGCTCCAAACCTAGTTCACTCCCAGATAAAAAGAAAATGATGCCTCTTCTGGTAGGTTAGAGATTCTCTTTGGGGAAGGCATGTCTCAGAAATTACGGGCAGCAACATAGTCCTCTTGTGGTGAGGATAGTTAGCTCCAAGTGCAGACAGGAGGAGACAGAGTGTGATCTTATTTACTCATTTCAGTTATCTATTCTATTCATTCATCTATTCATCATCAGATCCCACCCTGATATGGCTCAGGCACTCTGTTGGGCATTGGAAATTCAGTGATCACCAAGACAGAAAAGATAGGTAATAAAAAAAGGCAGAAAGTATCAGGCAGGGGAAACATGCCAGAATGAAAGAAAATATAAAACAGTGATAAAGAAGCATAGTTAGGGTTTGGTAACTGTTCTAGAGACAATTGACTACAGGAGTAGTACATGAGGGGATAGCAGGAGGTGTGGCACTGTGAAGGTTATGATGTGGAATGTTATATACATGAAACCTTATAATGAAGCATTATAATTCATAGTGCCTAAAAATGGGGCGGGGCGGTGGCGCTGGAGGTTAGGTGCCTGCCTTTCCTATGCTAGCCTAGGACGAACCTCGGTTCGATCCCCCGGTTCCCATATGGTCCCCCAAGCCAGGAACAACTTCTGAGCGCATAGCCAGGAGTAACCCCTGAGCGCTGCTGGGTGTGACCCCCCAAAAAATAATTCATAGTGCCTAAAATTAAAAAGAATATTTTTAGTCTCTAATTTTTTTTTGTTGGTTTTTGAGCCACACCAGGTAATGCTCAGGGGTTCCTCCTGTCTATGCGCTCAGAAGTCGCTCCTGGCTTGGGGGACCATATGGGATGCTGGAGGATTGAACCGCGTTCCGCCCTAGGCTAGCTCTGGCAAGGCAGACACCTTACCACTAGCGCCACCGCACTGAGCCCTAGTCTCTAATTCTTAAAAACAAAGACTCAGTTCCAGAGTGGAAAGATAGTAAGGGGGTTAAGAAGGTTGCCTTGTACATGGCCAACCCCAATTTGATCTCTAGCACTAACATGATCCCTTGAACACAACCAGGAATGACTCCTGAACATAAAGCCAGGAGTAGCCCTTGAACACTGCTGGGGAAAGTAGTCCAATTGCCCCATGCAAATTTCACTATTCAAAATCCATAACAACAAAACCATCCAAAGACAAGCCAAGGAACAGGCAAATCTGTGTGCAAATGGTAGTGGAACGGGAAACAGAGGTACTGGGATGCAGTATTGGATCTACCCAAATTGCAACCTTTGGATCTGGTGTTAGGGCTTAAGTTGTCAGTGTCTCCAGGATGCTGGAATTGATGCAATATAAACAGAGCCTGTGGTACTATGTGGACAGTTTTGCTTGGAGGTGAACAGGGAGGAGAGAAAAACATTTTGTCAGAACAAAAAGCAGCAGTGATACGCCAATGCACAATGGTGACACAGAGTGACAAAGGAGTCAGAGGAGACTCTGGGAATTTCCTGGGAAACTCCTGGAATTTTCAAGCCCTGGATGGCTTTCACTAGACTACTTGATAGTTTCTCAAACTATTACTTTGTCTCTGTCTCTTTTTCATGCCAAACCTGACTGTGCTTGGGGTTGCTCCTGGCTCTGTGCTTGGAGGTTGCTCCAGGATGTGTTCAGGGACCCCAGGGAGCTGATCTGGAACTGGGGCCTCTGGCATTGCTTTTCACATGATTAGCCCAGTAAGTATCTCCCAGTACTCACCTAGTTTTCTCGCTCTCTTTGGGGGAGTGGCTAGATTAGTCTGATTATATTTCTTTTACTGACTTTAAAGTATTGTTGACCAATAATATTTGAAGCTCCTCCAAGGAGAAGCATCTTGAAGGAAAAAAATGACTCTCAATCCTTTTATCTGTCCAAGGACTCCAGCGAGGGACATAAACCAGGGATGCCATCATCCATAAACCAGTGACTGCCTTGTCCTGCTGAAACTTTTCCAGGCCTCTGACATCTTGATAAAGAATTTCCAAGTAACCCATGACAATTATTTCTCTCAATGTCAGTGGATCAGTGGATTAAATGTACCTGTTAAGAGACTCGGAGTGGCAAAATGGATCAAAAAGTTAAATCCAATGTTTTGCTACCTACAAGACACATATCTGAATAGTCAAAACAAACATAGATTAAAAATCAAAGGCTGGAGGAAAATCATCCAAGCAAACAACACCCTTAAAGAAGCTGGAGTAGTCATATTAATATCAGACTTTAAACTCAGAAAACTTTAGATGCAGAAAAGTTATAAGGAACCAAGATGGACATAATGTACTAATCAAGGGATATGTACAATAGGAAGAAATCACTCCTAAATATATATCCATCCAATGAAGGACCAGCAAAATACTTAATACAATTGTTGACAAATCTAAAAGAAGATATCAATAGCAACACAATAATAGTGGGAGACTGCAACACTGCCCTGCCCTTGATAGTTTAACCAGGCTGAAGTCCAACAAGAATATACTAGTTCTGAAAAGAGAAGTGGATTAAAGTGGACTAGTAGATACATATAAGGCAATCCATACCCAGAAAACTGAGTACACATTCTTCTCCAATGCATATGGGTCATTCTCAAGGATAAACCACATGCTGACCCATAAAAAATATCTCCATGAAGTCAAGAGAATGGAAATTGTATAGACTATCATCTCAGATCACAATGCACTGAAGTTAAAAGTGAACTATAAAGGGATACAGAAGTGAAACTTTGACACTTGGAAATCAAACAGCTTACTACTGAACAGTGTGTCAGAGATGAAATCAAAGAAGAAATCAAACATTCCTGAAAACAAATAACAACAAAGTCACAAGTTGGCAGAATTTCTGTGA
The DNA here is from genome assembly GCA_004027635.1 of Crocidura indochinensis. NCBI lineage: Eukaryota > Metazoa > Chordata > Mammalia > Eulipotyphla > Soricidae > Crocidura > Crocidura indochinensis. The sequence goes on along the minus strand of PVKC010032505.1, from coordinate 4,647 downwards.
CACAGCAAAAGCAGTACTAAGAGGAAAATTTATTGCTTTGCAAGCACACATCAGAAAGAAAGAAGGGGCCTATATAAAAAGCTTAATGACACAACTCATAAAATTAGAAAATGATCAACAAAAGAAACCAAAAATAGGCAGAGGAAAATAACAAAGCTTAGAACAGAATTCAGTGAAGTGGAAATCAATAAAGCAATTCGAAAGAGTAACAAAAGCAAAAGTTGGGTCTTTGAAAAAAATAAACAATATTGATAAACCAATAGCAAAAGTCACAAAGAAATGTAGAGAGAAACTTAATAAACTGGATTAGAAATGAACAGGGGAAGATTACTACAGTTACTGCAGAGATAAAAAGGGAAATCAGAGACTACTTTGAGAAACTCTGTTTCACAAAACTTGAGAACCTGGAAGAAATGGATAAATTCTTGGACTCTTATAATCTTCCACAATTAAACCAGAATGATTTAGTATATATAAATAGACCCATTATTACCGAGGAAATAAAAAATAAAATAAAGTAAGATAAAGAATTTCCAAGAAAGAAGCAACAAACCTTCAGTGTGGAGTAAAGCAACCCCATATTTATCACCCTGGTGTGATTTGTAAGGCCTTGTTTCCTGGTCATACAGAAATCCCAATATAGGAGATTCCAATCCCTGTATCCCAGGCTCAGTGTCAGTACTGAGTGAAATCATTTGGAAGTGAGGAGCTGACACCAAGGAACTACCCAGTACATGGGAAGCAGTGAGATTTGTAAGTTCTGCCATAAAAATTGGACCTTGCTCATTGGGGATACATGAGCTGGGGGCCTGCTGTGCATGGTGATTGAGTATACCTCAGGTGGCCACACTCAGGAAACTTTCAGCCTAAAATCAAGAAGTATTTCTTGTCAAACACAATCAACATGTTGGAACTGGGCCAGCTCTGTAGACTCACTCTTTTCTCAAATGAGATGCAAACAGAGCCATGAAAAGACCATGACTACAGCTGCCCATGCAGCAAAAAACTGGCCATCTCAGGAGAGGCTGGCCAACTCCCTACCCTACTGAAACCATGCCTACTGTCTCCATCATCCACAAGCACTGTTTTCCGAGGTCCCTGCCTCATCACTTCTTCTTTTTTGTTTGTTTGTTTGTTTGTTTTTTGGGCCACATCCAGTGACACTCAGGGGTTATTCCTGGCTATGCTCTCAGAAGTCACTTCTGGCTTGGGGGGCCATATGGGAAACCGCGGGATCGAACCGCCGTCCGTCCTAGACTAGTGCAGGCAAGGCAGGCACCTTACCTCCAGTGCCACCGCCCGGCCCCATCACTTATCTTCTATGATTCCCTTCCGGGACACTAATCTGATCAATTTCAGGTGCACTGGTTTTGTTTTGTTTTGTTTTGTTTTGGCTAATATCACTGGGGCTTTTGGAGTGAGTGTGGGCACCCTCGCCGATATCTTCCTTCTTCATGAAAGCATTGCTGCTTTAACCACACCCATAAACTCAGTCACCATGTTCAAACTGGCCCAGCTCTATAGACTCATGCTTTTCTTAAACTAGAGGTAAACAAAGCCATGAAAGATTATGGGTATACCAGCCTACACAGTTAAAAGGCATAGTATCACTAATAGTGCTTTGAGTCTCTGGACAACTTCATTTGCTTAATGTTGGGTTACTGATTCTACCTTAATCAGTATTCATACTCTACCCTAGGGTGTGATCTGGTTATAGAATTACTAGATTTCCCCTACTTGATATTCCTCCTCCATTCTAGGGTATGGCCTGCTTCTAGTGAATAAAAGCATGAATTTGAAGGAGGGCGCTCTTTCTTCAGTCTTCCTCCACTAAACTGCTTTCCTTTTTAGGAGAAGAATACTTGTGTGGTGGGATTCCTGGCTTGAGTGTTGGATTTTCTGTTCTTGCACCTTTTTCCCTGTGTGGATTATTTCCTGCATTGATGTTTGCTTCCAGACCTGTGTCTCACCAGATACTCATTTTGGAGCCTGGGGATCCTATTATAATTTAATGCTGTCATTCCGTATAGGAACACATCAATTTAACAGAATGACAGTTAACAACAAACCTTCTTACCAAACCTTCTGCCATTGACTTAATTGAAGATAAAATAATTTTCCTTTTTCTTTTCTTTTCTTTTTGGTTTTTGGGTCACCCCCAACAGCGTTCAGGGTTACATGGGATGTTGGGATTCGAACCACCATTCTTCTGCATGCAAAGAAAATGCCCTACCTCCATGCAATCTCTCCAGCCCCCAAAGATAAAATAATTTTCATAAGTGTATTTGCTACTATACTTTTTCTTTTTTCTTATTTTTAAACTTACTTCTCTTCCTTTTTATTTTATTTTTTGTATATATTTTAAATAGCTTTGCTTTCACTAACTGGGAACAAATGTATTATGATCTACTATGTCAACTACGTGGTGCATTTAATTTTTGGTGGGGGGCATACCTGGTGCTCAGGTGTTACTCCTGAGTCTGCGCTCAGAAATCGCTCCTGTCAGGCTTGGGGGACCATATGGGATGCTGGAAATCAAACCGGGATCTGTCCAGGGTTGACTGTATGCAAGGTAAATGCCCTACCACTGTGCTATGGCTCCAGTTCGTGCATTTACTTTCAATAAATTTTAAAATATGTTTTTTTCTGAACCAACCTCCTCCTTCAGGGGGTGAACATAAAGGGATACACATGGGTTTTGCCTTTCTGTGTACCCTGGGGAAGTGAGGCAACCTGTTTCATGAAGCATTGCTGGTGGCTCTTCTCTGAGCATTTATTTTTTCCTGCAGGAAGTTTGAGGAGCTGCCTCAAATGTATTCAAGGGGGTCGTTGGGCCACTCCCTATGATGCTTGACTAGAAGATTCCATGCTCAGACTCAGCAATGCAGGGTTACTTAATTCCAGCTGTTCCTGACAGAGCTCAAGGCCGGGGATTTAACTCTGATCCCTGCGTGTGTGCCCTTGAACCATGAGTGACCTCCCAACCCTTCTGCATGTTGTTTTCCCATCCAACATCTGTGAAGAAGGGCCAGTCGAAATGACACAGACATAGCCCAGCTGCCTGTCGCCTGCTCCCCCACACATCTGTGTTCAATCTTAGCACCCCGATCAGAAACTGTTTGGCCAGCAAGACTGATAGCTGCTAAGATTTTATCCTCCTTACTCTCTCAAGGCAGAATCAATCCATTCTTGCCCCCATGGATCGATAGCAGAACACAGTCTTGGGAGTACTGATGGATGTATTCATCGAGAGAGAGCACCAAAGGAAGGCCAGAGTAGGCAGGCCTGAAATAATGTGACTCTCTTTCCCTCCTTATAGAAACTATATATACTCATTACTAAAACTAGATTCACTCCTAATTACTGTGGGATTTTGTTTGTTTGTTTGTTTTGGGATCACATCCAGTAATCCTCAGTCTCGTTCCCAAATTTTAGTCCTGGTTCTGTGCTAGGAGTTTACACTTGGTTGTGCTGGGAGGAACTATGTGTGGTGTCTGGGATCAAACCTGGGTTGGCCACATACAAGGCAAGTGCTTTAACACCTGAACTATCTCTTCAGTGGCAGAAATGGTGTTTTTAAAAATATTTTCCTTCTCAGCTTTATTGTGATATAGTGACATAATATGCCATTTAAGGTGGCCAGTTTGATGCTTCATCTATAATGTGGAAGGATTAACACAATCCAGTTATCATCACCTCCTGTAGTCACCGTTCCCTGCTAAGATGAAAATGTGTAAGATGAACTCTCAGAGCTGTTTCTCTTGAGATAAGTGCTGTTAGCTATAGTCTCACCGCTGGACAAGAGCTCTTGTACTTACTCATATTATACCTGGGAAGATGTGGCAGGACATATATTCTCCTGACCTGCCTATACTTCCTGCCCTCACAGCCATTCAGCTCCTCTCGGTTCCTCTGAATTTAGTTTTCTTTTTTTTTTTTTTTTCCTGGGAGTCACACCCGGCAATGCTCAGGGGTTACTCCTGGCTCCATGCTCAGAAATTGCTCCTGGCAGGCACAGGGAACCATATGGGGCACCGGGATTCGAACCGATGACCTTTTGCATGAAAGGCAAACGCCTTACCTCCATGCTATCTCCCGGGCCCCTTGAATTTAGTTTTCTTATATTCTGCATAGAAGTGAGTTCATGCAGTAATTGCCTTTCTCCCCCTAACTTTATTTTACTTTGCAGAATGGCAACAAGACTCCTTGGTGTTGTCACAAAAAGCAGGACTCCCTTCATTTTATGGCTGATTAATGTCCATTGCTTGTGTGTAGGTACATGCACAATATCCCTTTCACTTCATTCGCGCATGCCTTGACTCTTGTAAAGAACATTGCAATGACCACTCTTTGTGATATAAAAACCAGAAGTGGGGTAGCTTTTCCTAGAACTGCTTTTCCTTTTTTGAGGACCCTTCACATTATTTTGCAAAGAGTTGGTGATTTGCATGGTGTGTGTGTGTGTGTGTGTGTGTTTTAGTTTTTGTTCTTTTTTAATTGACCAATCCCTAAGGCCAGATTCAAGAGATGACTTCACCATAAAAAGCCAATTCCTGAGGCAGAAAGCCACTAGAGGGGCCCGGGAGATAGCATGGAGGTAAGGCATTTGCCTTTCATGCAAAAGGTCATCGGTTCGAATCCCGGTGC
>PVKC010032504.1:0-14229 GCA_004027635.1 Crocidura indochinensis | reverse complement strand
CCCTTCCATTATTCCTAAAGATAACACTAGGGCCTAAGAAAATAAGTGGCCAAAGACTTTAGTTCAGCCTTGAGGAAGAAAGAAGAATTGGAAGAGCTTCAAGGCAGAAGAAGCTCTGTGATCAGCAGTCATACTATCCTCTGACCCCTGCACCTTGTGGGAGTGTTGGGTCCCGCAGCTGTGGGTTAGCCAGGTAGGTACCTTCATTTTCCCCATATTTCTTTCACTGTGTCCAATCTCACAGATGGACCTGAAGTCTCAACCCTCGAAAAGCACTCAAGAATGGCTTAGAGATAGCTATCTCATAATTGTTGGCAGGAGTAGATAACAATACCTTCCCCTATTCTGATTCTAGATCTGTCATGACTAAGAACGTAGGGTCGCAAAAAATAAAAAGTAGGGTCTTGTTAGATGAAACCTTGTTTTACCCAAAACATAGACCAACTCTGTCTTATCTGTTTGTTTACAAGTTAGTTTCACCCAAAACAAAGATATACCCTGGCTTCTTTCTGTTTGTTTACGACGTAGTTTTATCCCAAAACAGAGATTGTCTTCAATGCAAACCTGGGCAGGACAGGCTCAGGATAGCCTGAGCTATCTGTCCTTACTAGATCCTTACTGTCCCACCTGGCAAGTAGCTTGCTCTCTATCTGAAGTAAAGATTACCAGACTACACATGTTTCATCCTCAGCCTGGTATGATTATTTTATGCAGTGATTTAACTCATTCTCCTGGATTTGGAAATATGATATGTGGGGTGATTTTACAGGGTCTACTAAAAAATGTTGAACAAAAACTATAGATAGGAGAGCTGATAGAAGAAGCATACCAAAAGGCTTCCCAATGAGTTCAAGTTGCCAACTGATAATATGCTGAAAGAGCCTATAGATTGATTTGGCTGGTTAATTTTAGGGGTCACAGAAAACAGAAAAGGAATCATGAGACCAGAGAAAATCAAATGTTCCAATTTCAAAATAGAGGGACTAGAGTTAATATAGCAGGAAGAGTGCTGCCTCGCAGGCTACTGATTTGGGTTCCATCTCCAGCATCACATATGGTCCCCTGAGCTCCACCATGAGTACAGAGTGAGGAGTACAATCTACATACTGCTGGGTGTGTCCCCCCAAATCAAACACAAACAAAAATGAAAAAGAAAACTTGAGATTGTTATACTGAATGGGGACTCTCTGTGAAAATTTAGAGGAAATTATTCAGATGTCATGGGGCTATTTAGGGAAGATAAATAACATCATTAAATAGCAGTAGGGGGTCTCTTAAAAAGAGCTTCAGCAAGCTAACCTCATTTCATTCTTTCAGCAGGGTTTCTAGGTAGATAGATTGAAGATGACACAAGCACTGTGTCTCTTTGATGTGAGCCTTTTTTGATGACTTTGCAAAAGGGTAAATAAGTGATAGCACAATGTCCTGGGCATGTGAATTCACAGGTGGTAAATCAGCTTTAAGGATTACTGGCTAATGAATTCATGGCGGGAGCATGTTAGAGAGACCTGTCTCTTGCTCTTTTGAAGTTCCCCAGCAAGAGCTTTTGGTTTATCTTTGGAGGGCAAAAATTTAGCAAGACAAGTAAATATTACTTTACAGGGCATAAAAACCCAACATTACCTCAACTGATTAGAATGATGGGACACATTTTGTAAGGTGAAACTTACTAATAAAATAAAATCAGTTGGATAAGATCTCAAAAAATTCCAGCATATATTTGAAGGCTAACCTTGGCAGTACTCATAGAAAAACAGCAATGCAGATGTTTCTGGGAGAAGGATGATTCACAAGTCAACATGAGTTAACTCTACTGAGGGTTAACTGGAGAAGGTTTGAGAGTACTCTTGACTTGCATTAAAAAAATTCTGGTGTCCAGAATATGAAGACAAACTAATCTGCAATTAGGCTGTCTAAGCAACATTGGAGTTCTAAGTGCTCAGCTTCACATTAGAGACTAAAAAAGTATTGCCAAAAAAGGGAGAACCAAAATGGGGAGTTTTGGTGGGGGGGGGGTAATGACAGTTTAGGGATCACTTGGACAATACAATGAGGTGTTTCCTCCTGAAGTAGAATGTCCTGTGGTAACAAAGTTTGCAAATATTTAAAAGGACATTTCCTGAAATGAGAACAGAGCTCTTATCTGAAGGTCCAAATTGAACAAATAATTTAAAGTCGGAGACTCAAACCACTTTAACATTGGAAATGACACTAAATTTATTAGAACTGTCCTTTGTTGTAACTTCCTGCATAGTGAGCTCATTCATATCTATCTGCCTGTGAGAAGGCTGGTGATCATCTAGAGATGGTACAAGAGAACAGATTTTAAGCCTTGAAAGCATAATCATCCTCAGAAATTTTTCTTTTTTCATCTAAGAGACTATAAACCATATCATTAGACTTAACATTTTAGGAACAGAACCATCTTGGTGCTGTGTGCAGTGAAGTTATCCTAAGAGTCCCACCTTATAAAATAATTTTAGAGAGACAGAGTGATAGCATAGTAGAGTGTTTGCTTTACATGCAGGTAATCCAGGAGGGACCAGGGTTCAATTCTCAGCATCCCATATGGTCCTTGGAGCCTACCAGGAGTGATTTCTGAATAATTCCTGAGCGCCAGGTGTGGTCCAAAAAACAAAGAAACAAAACCAGCAAACAAGCAAAAAAAAAAAAAAAGATAGGAGCCGGGATTGGAGCAATGTACCATAGTTGAAGCATTTGCCTTGTACACAGCTGACCCGAATTTGATCCCCAGCATCCATATGGCCCCATGAGCCTGCCAGGAATGATTTCTGAGGTAGAACCAGGAATAATCCCTGAGCAATGTTGGTTGTGGTCCAAAAACAAAACAAAAACATAGGAGCCAGAGTGGGTACAGTGGGTAATGCACTTGCATGTAAGTGCAAAAAACCTTAAGCACCATTGGGAATGGCCAATAAACAAACAAAAGCCTTCTTTGTAAAGCAAAAAAATAAAGCACTTCCCTTACTATTAACTGATAATCAAGCCTTCTGAGGGGTGGGGTGGGGGGTTGATAAGTACTGGTAATAAAAGTTGTAGAGGAGCAGCAATTACCCTTATAATTGTGGGGTTCTGAACACAGATGCGCCATTTTTGTTAAGGCCAGGATTCTCTTAGGTTCTGAGCAGGGAGAGATGCCATTTTGTAAGGACCACATGGTGTAAGGAACATGCTAGGTTTCCTCAAGCCTATTTCCATAACACCACCCCAAGCTACCTGACCATCCCAGGTAGCCAATCAGGGAAGGACATAAGAGAATAGTAGGAAGGTACCTAGACAATAGTCAATCATTTTAATGATCACCAAAATTTAGACCTTCTGGAGATGACTCTGACAGGCCAGTTTGGGGGCTGTTGACAGATAGATTAAAGTTTTGTTCAGTTTTACTGCAGTTGTATGGTCTCATTCTTTGACTCTGGACCCTAACAATAATTATATTTATAAACAATTTAAATAATTTAAAAATTACTCACTTTTTTTTGGCTTTTGGGTCACACCAGGCAGCACTCTGGGGTTACTCCTGGCTCTATCCTCAGAAATCTCCTGACAGGCTCGGGGGGGGGAGGGGGGAATATATGGGATGCTGGGACTCGGACCACCATCCTTATGCATCTAAGGCAAATACCTTATTGCTGTGCTATCTCTTCGGCCCCAAATATTCACTTTTGACTTAGTGGGTCAGGAAGGATAGCACAGTAGGTAGGGCATTTGCCTTTTACAGGACCTATATAGGGTTTGATCCCTGGCATCCTCATATGGTCCTCTAAAGCTGCCAAAAGTAATTTCTGAGCACAGAGTCAGGATTAGTCCCTGAGAGCCACCAGGTGTGGTCCAAAACCAATATAAATATAGGTGATTACATTTTTCTAGGTACTTATGAAATACAGATACATTCATCCCATAATGCTGCAAGAATTTTAATAAGGGGCCCGGAGAGATAGCACAGTGGTGTTTGCCTTGCAAGCAGCCGATCCAGGACCAAAGGTGGTTGGTTCAAATCCAGGTGTCCCATATGGTACCCCCCGTGCCTGCCAGGAGCTATTTCTAAGCAGACAGCCAGGAGTATCCCCTGAGCACCGCCGGTTGTGCCCCAAAAACAAAAACAAAAAACAAAAAAACAAAACAAAAAGAAAAGAACTTTAATAAGAATGTCTTGAAAGCTAATTAATTCTTCGATATCAGTTAAATATAGATAGCCATTCTTACCTAATACACTGCTAATTTGCACAACTGTCTGAACCCTAACATTTGACTAAGGGGAGGGGAGGAAAAATTACAGGTGATATTTCTCTCACAGGTAGGTTGAGTTACTATATTAATAGCTAACTTCAATGGTGCAAAAGCCTTAGCACAATGAGAGATATAATTCCCTGTAAAGTTTTCTGAACCAGCTAAAAATAGGACAGTATATCTAATTAAGACCCTCCTAATTTGAGTGCCTCCTACTCCATCACCACATTTGGTAAAAGAAATTTAAAAACTATAGAGGTAGCAGAAGTTGCTTTTTCTAGCAGATTACTAACATGAAATATACATGAAACATGCAAGAGTGGGGAATTGAGTACATACTCACTAGCACATAGCTAAATGTGGGAGCTAACACAATGGACCTTATGAAGGTACTTTTTAAGGAAAAGTTAAATGAAGCCAAAGAAAGAGAAAGAATTACTCAATATCTGCATGCTAAAATATTTAAAGATCTGTTCTCTACAGTACATGCTCAATAATCAGCCAGTTAAAAAATGCATTTTCTACTTTTGAAAATAAAAAGATGGAAGTCATATCGGCAAGGATACTTTCTAATGCTCAGAGCTTCATCCTCCACCTGATTAGCTATAAATAGTCTAAAAGGCTGATTATTAATAATTAAACTGTTCAAAGAGCTTAGATTGTACTAACTCATCGAATTCTCATAAAGCCTCTAGAGAGACTGTTACAAGCAATTATTCCATTTTGTGGATAAGGAAATTGAGGCTCAGGGAGTAAAATGGTCCAAAGGCCCCACAGGTAGTAAGTGCTATAGTTTGGACTCCAATACAGGTAGTTATCATCAAGACAAGGGCTTGTGTTTTTCTCCTACTGAGTTTTGCTTAGCTGGGTTTAAAAGGTATAACTTTATGTTACTCTGCATTTTTTGAGGTTGGCTGCTGGGCAAGTGGTCAGTCCACAGCCCCTGGAGTTATTCAATCCAAACTCTTAAGTGCCAGGGAAGCCAGCAGGAAATATGAATGAGAGCAGTGGGTCAAGTGTGGAAATGAGTGTGGTGATAAATGGTCGCTGACACTCTGCAGGGAGACAGCCAAGGTGTGGGAACCTGGCAGAAAATGCTTCAGTACTCCTGCTGCTTGAGACCTGAGGGAAAGTGGGGTTCAAAGTGGACAGTGTTTGTGGGGGATGGGATGAATTGTTGTCTGCTTAAAAGTAAGAAAGCACAACCTTTATCAGAAATCTCCCCAGTTTGATGTGTCTGCATTTTCTATTTTTTTTTTTTTTTTTTTTATTGGTTTTTGGGCCATACCCGGCAGTGCTCAGGGGATACTCCTGGCTGTCTACTCAGAAATAGCTCCTGGCAGGCACGGGGAACCATATGGGACACCAGGATTCGAACCAACCACCTTTGGTCCTGGATCGGCTGCTTGCAAGGCAAATGCCATTTGTGTCTGCATTTTCTAAACAACAGAAAAATATGAAGAACAGGGGCAGGAGTGATAGCAACATCAGATAGAGCATTTGCCTTGCACATGACTGACCAAGGTTTTATCCCGGGCATCCCATATCGTCCCAAGCTTGCCAGGGTTAACTTCTGAGTGCAGAGCCACAAGTAACCTGAGTGCTACCGGTGTGGTCCAAAAATAAACAAAAAATAAAGAAAAACAAAAAACTGAAGAGCAATCTGTTGGCAAAATGAGGTCCATCAGTCATCACCCAGGAATGAAACTCTTGCTTCTAAAACAGACTTTCCTATCTCTGCTCAGAGGCACAGCAATCCCAGGCTCACTCATCATGTAATTAAAAAAAATTGCTCATCTGTTTTTCCCATTTTGGGGTGGGGTTAATTGTTTTTGTTCATCTTTCCAGTTTAACTTTACTAGTACCTTATATATCTTAGATATTAACATCTTATCAGATGGTTATTGCATAACTAGTTTCTCTCCTTCCAGAGACAGTCTTTCTATCCTAGTCACTGTGTTCTTTGAGGTGCACAAGCGTCTTAGTTTGATGAGAAGATGAATAGAAACTTCCTTAAAGAAGAAATACAGGTGGGACTGGAGCGGTGGCACACGCTAGTCTAGGATGGATCATGGTTTGATCCCCTGGCATCCCATATTGTCCCCCAGGGATATTTCTGAACCCATAGCCAGAGTAACCCCTGAGCATCACTGAGTGTGGCCTGAAACCACCCCCCCCCCCAAAAAAAAAAGAAATACAGGTGATAAAAGGCCTGCACATCATTAATCATCAGGAAGATGCAAATCTCATACTACAGAGACTGGCACACATCAAAAAGAACAAGAACAACTACTACTGGCATGGCTGCAGAGGGAAAGGGACTCGCATTCACTGCTAGTGGGAAAGTAGACTGGTTGGACCATTTTGGAAAACACTATGGATATTCCTCAAAAAATTAGAAATTGAGCATTCATATGATCCAGCAATACCACTACTAGGAATATACCCTAGGGGCCCAAAAACACAACAGAAAAGCCCACTGCACTCCTATGTTCATTTCAGCATCAATTACAATAGCCAGAATCTAGAAACAACCCAAGTGCCTAAGAACAGATGAATAGATAAGTGCACTACATCTATACAATAGAATACTAAGCAACTGTTAATAAAATAAACTCATGAAATTTGCTTGTACATGGGTGGATATGGAGAGTGTAATGCTGAGCAGAGAGGGATAAACACAGAATGATTTCACTCATTTATGGGATATAAAATAAAATGTTAGTATGGTAGTAATATCCAAATCCAATAGGACCAGTAGGACCAGTCCATGGTAAGAAGCTTGTCACAAGTTGCAAAGCTGCAGGAGAGTGCAGTTAAAACAGAGAAGAGACCACTATGACAATGATAGTTAGAAATGATCACTGACAAGAACTGAATGCTAAAAATGATAAAGTGATATGCATGATACCCTTTCAATAACAATACTGCAAACTATAGTGTCTAAAAGGAAAAAAGGATTGAGAGAAGAGAGTGAGTTGAGAGAATGAGAGGGAAAGGGAAAGAGAGAGAGAGAGGGAGAGGGAGAGATAAGAAGAGAGAAAGAGACAGAGAAAGAGAGAAGAAATTTCTGACAGAGGCAGGTAGAGGGGAGTAGAGAGGAAAGGAGGAAAACTGGGGACATTTTGGTGATGGGAAATATGTACTGGTGAGGGGTGTTGTACATTGAATGACTGAATCCCAATCCTGAGCAACTTTATAACTGTGTGTCTCTCAGTGATTCAGTTAAAGAATTTATTTATAAATAAAGTATTTTAAAATTTTTAAATATATAAACAATTATCAATACATAGCTACTCATAGAAAAGTATGGGGGTTTTTTTTGGTTTTTTTTTTTTTTTTTGGTTTTTGGGCCACACTCGGTCATGCTCAGGGGTTACTCCTGGCTATTCGCTCAGAAGTTGCTCCTGGCAGGCACGGGGGACCATATGGAGAACCGGGGGATCGAACCGCGGTCCGTCCTAGGTTAGCGCAGGCACCTTACCTCCAGCGCCACCACCGGCCCCCCAGAAAAGTATGTTTTAATCTCTAGAGACAATAGCCAATAAAAAAGTTAGGACAGACATACACGAGGACACTATTTTTCCTTTATATGAGGAAGTGATAGCATAAGGTATCACTGTCTAAGAAGGACATGATTCCTGTAGAGGACACATCTAACTATCATGGCCTGGGGAATGGGTCAAAAATGAGGAAGTTTGAGTGTTTACTCGGCAAAAGGAGGGACTTGTGGCCAAGTTCCCTTTCCTGGATTGCCACCACTCCCCTGTGTCAATGAATAGATTGCTCAAATCTTATACAATAATAGGGCTATGCTTTCTGGCCACTTATAAATTCCTTCTTAAAGGAGACACATGGGGCCAGAGATAAAATACAGGGGTTAATGCGGCTGATCCAGGTCTGACCACCTGCAATGCAATGTCCCTCTGGCCTGCCAATAATGATTCGCAGAGTGTAGAGCCAAGAGTAAGCTCTGACATATCTGGGTGTGATCTAAACTCCCCACCTACCTAATGATAGTAAAGGAGATACATTAAAAAATTAATAACCCACAAGGGCTGTAGTAATAGTAGTACAGTGGGTAGAGCACTTGCCTTGCATGTAGTGAACCTGGGTATGATCCTCAGCATCCCATATGTTCCCTAAAGTCTGCCAGCAGTGATCCTGAGTGCAGAGCCCAAAGTAAGCCCTGAGCCCTGATGGGTGTGACCCAAAAACTAAAGGAAAAAAATCCACATAAGGAAAATAGTAGAAATAGTAAGCAAGGAACCTAGAGAAGAGGCAGGTAAAATGGAGAGGCATTTCTACCCTTTATAAGACATTTCCTCCTAACCCTTTCAATATTTCTGAAAGAGCTTTAGATAAATAATAGAGATGATACAATAGAAGCTCTTGGTATAATATTTCCTGCTATTTATACTACTTAATCTTTATAGTGAAGCTTCCTTTCTAGTATTAAAGGTGCACCAAAGTTACAAAGAAAAATGAAAGTCCCATTAGGCCAGAAAGATAGACAGCTCAGTGGGCTGAGCACATGTTTTTTTGCATGCAGGAGGCCTGGGGTCCCCTGGTACCATATGTTCATCAAGTAGTTCTAAAACCCTCAACTATACAGCTGCAGTAACCCTCAAGAACAGCCAGGTGGGCCCGGAGAGATGGCACAGTGGTGTTTGCCTTGCAAGCAGCCGATCCAGGACCAAAGGTGGTTGGTTCGAATCCCGGTGTCCATATGGTCCCCTGTGCCTGCCAGGAGCTATTTCTGAGCAGACAGCCAGGAGTAACCCCTAAACACCGCCGGGTGTGGCCCAAAAATCAAAAAAGAAAAAAAAAAAAAGAACAGCCAGGTATAGCCTTCCACCACCACCAAAAATAAAAATGGATTTAAAAAAACACCCTAAAATCCGTGAATTATTGAATATAAATTATTGGACTTCAACAGTCCTAGGTATACAGAGGAATATACAAATCAAAAAATTTTAGTAACTGAAAACTGAAAAATTAGTAATAGCAGCATGTAATTTAGAGAAGTAAATGCTAGTGGTGGTTCCTATCAATTGTTCACATTGGATGTGATGTGATCTTTTTATTAAAGCTACATCAAAGTGATTATCAAGAACAAGCCAAACCAACTAAGGCAAATGTAGCTGAACCCATTTATCCATTATATAGAAATGATCAATATTCTCAAACATCTTCGCTTTTGTTTCCAAATAATAATTGTTCACTGATTGAAATGGTTTGGGAATAAGTCTGGTATAGATTTCTCAAAGTTCATCTTTGAAAGGTCTACAAAAAAAAGGGTAAATATGCCTTAATATGTCTGTATTTCTGTGTAGTTTTATTAGGAAATGGGGGATGGAATCTGAAAGAATATAGTGGGTAGGGTCCTTGACTTGCATACAGCTAACCTAGGTTCAATTCTCCAGCACCTCATAAGGTCTGAGTCTCACAGGAGTGGATCTCTGACAATAAGGCCAGGAGTAAACCCTGAGCACAGCTTGCTGTGACCCCCCCAAATAACAAAACAACAACAAAACAGCAAAAAGAAAGCTGGGATGACTCAATCAAATACTCAGAATTCAAGTGAAATGGTAGAAAAGATGAAAAACAGTATTTTTTTATGTCTTAATATGACATAATCACCTTAAATGTCCTAGGTCTCTATTTTCCTTAACACTCAATTCTCCAAACCCATTTTATTTCACATCATGATTACTAGTCCTTTCTTCAAAACTGAGTTTCAAAAAGGTCCTTATCTTTCTACAGGGGCCAGATATATAGTACAGTGGGTAGGGCTATTTTCCTTGCATGTAGCTGACTGGATTCCATCCCTGGCACGCCATATGTTCCCCTAGTACACTGCCAGGAGTCATTCCTGAGTGGAGAGCCAGGAGTAACACCTGAGCATCACCAGGTGTGGCTTCAAAACAAAACGAAAGGAATCTTTCTATGGTTTACTGTTGTGGTTCTTTTTTTTTAAATATACAAATTAAAAATCTAAACCCTCATTTCCAAATATCTTAAAAATAACATATGGTAAGATATCACACAAAAAGCAATTTCAGTTATTCTGAACATGATTCAAGGTTATGGAGAACTTTGGAGCAAGAGCCATGAACACCAAGTAGAAAGAACTTTAACCCCTGTTAAGCCTTAAGAAATCTTGCTCTTCTGGCTATACTACTTATCTCTTGAGACAGATGATTCCAGGTGAAGAAAGGGGGCACTCACCTGTCTTTGTAGTTTATCACAGTATCGATGATGGCATTCATCTGTTTTGTCAGTTTTGGGGGATTTGGTGATAGTTTCTCAGCTGGAGGGCGGCCTCTTCTCTTCTTAGCCTTCTCCACATCTTCTTTTGCAGGATCTTTTTCCACATTTCTTCGTCTTTTTCGCTTCTTAAGCCGTACTTCCTCCTCCATTTCTTCCAAATTGCCGTCTTCAATGGCCTGTGAGTAGGGGGTGGAGGGGTGGGGTAGGGTAGTAGAAAAAGTCCAGACAAGAAAATTACCAAGACAGAAAGTGCATAACAGTTTGAATAATTAGACTAAGATGACACTCACAAAAAGTAGAAATTAAAATAGAACTTAACAGTAATCAGTGGAGTTGGAAGAAAAAGGGGAGACCACCATGTTGGATAAATGCCTCTTTTTTAACCTAGGTCTACTTCACAGGCAAAATACATTGAAGGCCCCAAAAATCAAATAGTAAAAGCAAGCATTAAAAGATATATGGCATTTACATGTTTGGAGATAATTGAATCCAAATGAAATTTTAGCTCTGTATATGAAAAAAGACGGTAACTGTCTCATAATTTAGGGGGGGCGGGGATGATAAACCACCACCACCACCACCACCACCACCACACACACACACACACACACACACACACACACACAAATGGGCAGGCAAAGGAAAAAAGAATATCCTTAGGAACATATTCTTACGATCATATAAGCTTTGACCTTTTCTACTTTAAAATTTCACATCAATTTATTCATGATTCACAACATAAATCAAAATTCCTCCCAGATTTTGTTCTAACGTAGCAATTAATAAACAAGGAAACAGGATAGCACAAAGCCACATTCCTCGGTAAACGCACTTAAATCATCCGATAAAGAACACACACACACAAACAACAAACACTTTTTTCCAATTACCTGCAAACGCTTGCTTTAAACCAGAGCCAGCAGCACTAATGCAGAGAGATAATAAAATAGCTATAAAAACAACCAGGTATGAAAGAAACCTGTTCATAAATGGCTAAAAGATCCATGTGACAGACCAGAAGTTTAAACTTTTTTTTCCTGATATCTCAAAACTTAAGAAAAAATAAAGAGAGGGGAAAAATAACTACAAAAAAAAATTAAACAGATAAAAGACAATTGGACCATGGAAAAGAAAAAAAATTAAACCTTTAAATTACATTTCAAGATTGCTTTCTCACACAAAATATCTGATGTTGTTATTTGTTCCTCCTGCCTCTCAATATTGCCTCCAGTATGCAAATGCTAATCAATCCTTTCTCGTAGCTGAAAGAGCTCTAATCATAAGGCAATTACCTTCATTTCTCCACAGCACCAAACATGGCTAATATTTATGATCATGTGAGTATAACAATCAATATAAAGAGTGATTACAGCTCAGACATAATTTCTTTCACTTGTGTACAATGCATCCTGAAAAAGAAAGGTTTTGCAAAGAAAACCTGGTGCTGAACACAAAATAACCTGGCATGTTAAAAAATGCCAGTGGGATCTTTAAAAAATATGTTTTCTATGCATCTTTCAAATGTGCAAACCCACAGAAGCAACATGCACACAGACAGAATCCTAAGGGATAGTCTGAGCCTAGGCCTTAATAATCAAAAGACAATTTCCATCACGATCCTAGAGTGTTCAGATAACCAACTATAAGGAGGCGAGATCTGATGAGTTATAAGGAAAAAAGGAAAAAAAAAAAACCCTCCACCTTATTTCATTAATATTCATTTGCCTAAAAGCAGGACACCCCACTATCCAGCTAAACACATTGCAGTTAAGCGAAGATGAAGAAAAAGGAAATTGTCCCGCAAATCTGGGAGGCTGAACATGCTAATGATAAATATAGCATGCAAGGCTGTCAACAGTTAATGGTAATGCTCTCCTCAAGCACCCAGCTGCACACAGAAATACGGAGAACACCGGCTTTTGATGTGTTACACACCTACACATGCCTGGGATGTAGTTCTACTGAATCTTCAAGACGGCAACGAAAAAAGATATTTACCTTACCACTATCAGCAGGCCGGCTATCGGATATCACAGTTAGTGGGGATAAAATTAACAAGCCAGCAAAGCAGCGAGCTGCTAGTCTCTTCATCAGCTGATCAGGAAAAAAAAGAGAGCTGGGGAAAGGCTATGTTTTCATATACAAGTAATTTTATTTTACTGAAAATTTAATACTGAAAGGATTGTGGATACTCAAATCTGCTGTTTCATTCTAACCTACTACAAGGCCCGAAGCCTTCCTCCTTCAGCCTGTTTTAATATTGACAACTACTTATCATATTTGCCCCCCCCCCTTATTATTCCAGGCAGCAGAATTAGAGATTTTTTAGCTCAGGTGGTTTCTGATTCTAAACTCGCACCTTCACAATTAAGGAAATATGAAAGCAAATTAATATTTAAATTTATTTCATAAAAATTTTTTTAAAAGGTAGGCTTTCATTTTATTTAAAGCTTCATTTTAGTGCCTTTTAAAATAACAGGCTGCATGGTTTGGGAGCAGTCTTAGCAGATGATTTTTTTGTTCTTAATAAAATAATTCCTTTCATAAAATGCATGTTAAGTAAAAACAATGTGCATGTTTCTCAAGTTCAAATATTTAATACAGTATGTTATTCTTCTCTTTAAAGAAAATCCCCGAACGAACAACTGTGACACTTCACTTTCAGTTTCACGCTGCTGCAAAATTTTTCTTTGTTTTTCTTTTCAGTGGGATAAATGGAGAGGGAAGTTGTGAAAAGAATATTTCTACTCTTAAAATACCCTTCATTCTTTCCGACCCCCACCCTTAATTCTTAAAAAAAAAAAAAAGTACAAAGCATAAACTTGTGTGATATTTGGTCTTAAATCTCTAAATCTGGAAGTAACTAAGAAGCAAACCCAATTGCAAAAAAAAAAAAAAAACCTCGTGAACCATTTTTTAATTACAATTGCTAATTCGTGCAAATTCCTATTAAATTTCGTTGGGGGGGAATCACAAGTAAACACAAAAAGTACTGACCATTATTCCCCTTAAATTAAGGTTTTATGCAGGAATGCAGAGAGCTACAAAACATCTCCCCTCCTCCCCAAAAGACCCCAACACATCCATATGCAGTGTTTTATGTTCAGGGATTTCTAAGGATCTTTTTTCTAATGGAAATCAACTCACTAAAATATTTCCCAGTGCAGTTTGCACATTAAAAAAAAAAAGTGGAATATAAGATTACTCTTCCCTGTAAGTTAAAAATCATGGACATTTCCAACTTCTTTTATTTATATAAAAATATATATATTTATCAGACTGGCTTAACTAACTCAACTCAGTGCTAGGGGAGAGGGGCACAAAAAACTTGCTACACAACGCTCAAGTCCTACCCCCAAAAGAATTCCCTTCCAAACCTTTTACCAGCACAATAATGAAATAAATCACAGAAGCAAAGCCCCAAGTTTCCGACTGGTGACGTGTTGCGCAAGAGTGCGAGCCCTAATTCAACATACAGACGGCTCCCATGGCTGAATTGCCTCTAGATTTAATGAAGTGAATAGGAAGGAAGTCGGGGGGGAAAAAAAGTGTACAAATAAGACATTAACACTTTCCTTTCCTACCCAAACGGTGAGATACAACTACAGCGAAGTTTGGAGAGGCACTTCTTTCCTTAAAGGCACACGGCACTCTTTTGGCTCCGGATGTTACTAAAAAAAAAAAAAAGCAACAACAACAAAAAAA
>PVKC010032503.1:0-14229 GCA_004027635.1 Crocidura indochinensis | reverse complement strand
GGGCCCCGATCCATTTACATTTAATGAGGATTTTTTGAGCACTTTCTGTGTGGTGCTTTTTGGGTGCTTCCACTCACATTCTTTGCCCTCATTCATCGTTCTCACGGATGACCAGCATTGTCAGGAGACACAACCAGATGGACACTTGCTTCAACTTGACCCAGTATATCAGATCACATCCTGCAACTTCCCATCAGCTGATCCTATCATCAGTCTTTGAAATCCAACCTCTGGACACTGGCTGTAGTAGCTATCAGGATTGTACTACAAAATCTGAACAGCAGGTTCTGTTAGAGAGGGGGCAGTTTCTATGGTGTAAATATTACTGTGGCCTACATGATGTTGGCAAGGGGTTGAGAAATGCAGGATCATCACTGTATAGTGCTCCCACCACATACTACAATAGCGACAAGTAGCCTCAGATCTCAGAGGCATAGTTGATAGTAAAACGTAATAATTAATTAGGTGAGTTTTAAATATCCATTGTTTTGGTTTTATCTATAAAAATAAAGTTTTATCTCATTCTATGTTCATCACATTAAGAAGTTATTTGTGTGTTTGTGTGTGTGTGTGTGTGTGTGTGTGTGTGTGTGTGTATTGTTGGGTACTGAACCTAGAACTTAAGACATGTATAAAGTGTTCTACCACTGAGCCACATCTGTGGCCTATCACTTAGCATTTACTATTTATGACACTCTAATATGTTCAGGATTTACCACTGGTTCTGCACTCAGAGGTCTCTTATGGGGGGGACTCAGGATGCTACTTGGTGTTCAGGGGATTGAACATGGGTCAATCAGCTAATGCCCTATCCATTTTCTTAGTACTCCACTTAGTTTTTAATAATGGTCCAGTTTAACAAATAGCTGACAAGACTGAAAAATTTGACCAACTGCTTGTATGAGCCATAGTGGGCCAGTGTAGGTTCCCTGACTTTCTTATGAATTGTTGCAATAATTATTGTAATCCTCCTGGATTTTTAGCACCTATTCTGTAGCCCCAGCCACCTCTCCTCAGTACAGAAACAGAACTGTTCTATCCAAATTTGGACAAAGATTGTGACTCTGCTACACTCCTTGTCATGGCTCTCACAGTGAAATCCAAAAGCCCAGGCAAAATCCTTTATCTCTTATTGCTGACTCTCCTTTCCTGCTTCCAGTGGAAATGCCTCTTGAAATTCCTCAAATGCCCTGTACATTTCTGGCACAGGAATTTTGCATAAGTTGTTGCCTCTTCTGGGTACCCTTCCTGTAAACATGTGCTGGGCTTGCTCATTAACTTTAGGTCTGCTCAGGCATTAACCACCCCTAATCCCCTTGAGACTGTTTAGAACAGAGAACAGAGCATGTGCTCATTGTATTTACTCTCTGAAGCCCAGAGAGGGAATCACAGCTTTTGCACAGAAAGCTTTCCTGTAGAAACTTCTTCCATCCAATAAAAGTCCCATTACTTTCTTCACAGACAAAACCACAAGGGGAGTCCTATTCTCTTCCTTGGAGGTGAAAGAAGAGCCCTCATGTAGCCCAGCAAGGTTCTGTGTTAGTGAGATCACCACTCAGCATGACAAAGGGCAATTTCTGAACTCAGGCTTCTATGTGGGAGGGTTCTGAGTGCAGCCTACCTCATAGAAGAGCCCTTCGGGGAATGGCCGGAAGCACTGGGCACACACAAAGCAATGCTCATGGTATAGCTCTCCATTGCTGTTGATGATGCGTTCAGCAGGGGTGAAGCGAGCCTGGCAGCGCTGGCATTCGGCATTGGCCAAGGCATTGGACATATTGCTAGGAGAGAAAAGGAACAAACAGAAAGGTCAAGACTAAAAAGAATCACGGGGAAGAGGTGCTTCCCTCAAAATTCCCCTTTAAGTTCAAATGCTTCCCTGCATAAGTAAACCTATTTTCTCCATGGTGACCATTTACACATTTTGATCACGCAGACCAAACTTTCTACCCATATTGGGATCAACCCCCAATTCCTCAAGGTGTGAATGTACTAAGTGCCAGTGCCTGCCAAGGCTAAGGAACAACCTTACTAGATGACAGCCCTGCAAGACCAAAACAGAGTTTCCTTTCACAGATGACCTGTCACAGTCCAAAGAACATGACTGACCAGCCAGAGAACTGCAGTGAGCAAAATCAAAGAAGAAATTAGCAACCAGGTTTCCCTCTCTCTCTTCTATACTCTGCAATACCCTGTTATTTTACAGTGTGTACTTTCATGCAGGAAGGTGAGTTGTGGGCAGGACATACACTGGTCAGAGCTTGAGTGAGGGGTTCACTCATGTGCAGTCCCTCACCTTCCCCACTGCAGAAGGGCCTAAATCACAACTACAGTGGATCAAGGGCTGGTTAGGTGAGTGATGTGCACAGCATCTAGTGGAAAGGTTGGCCCAGGCCAAGTCCTCATAAGAGAGGCCCTAAATTGTTTAGGTCACTGACTTAGAACCCCTAGTTACTCAATCCTCACCATACTGAGCCATGTATTGGGGTCATTTCAGCTTTCTCTTATATATATTATCCCCCCTTCTGGGGTCTGGATATAAAACATCATAGTAGGCACTTATAGGCATCTCTGTATTTTGCTCTTAATATCAGAGAATGTTTTGCCTTCCAGATAGAGCCAAGGCTTAGAGATGTTAAGTTTCTTGTCCAAGTTCACTGAGCAGACGAAAAAAGTACAGGTTGGAGGCAGTTTTGCCAAAATTTTCTTTCTTCTGGACTATGAATCATTTCAAATCCTTTACCCTTTCCTGCCAACAATGTAATCACCCTGCCATGAAGGTAAGAGCATGAGCTTTGGGATGAAAACATGGTAAAAATTGCTTTATCTTCTCTTCCTTGGTAATGGTCTCCTCATCTTGGAAAAGTGGCCTTCCTCCTGGGAGGGACACAATAGGAACAAAACTACAGGCCTCCATATTAGCCTGGGGCAACACGTGTAAGAGCTTGGAGGAGTTTGTGAAGCTCCATAGCCTGAACCTGGTGTGCAGCTCCTTTGCTGTGAGGAGAGCAAAATAGGTTTTTGGGTTTGTTTATTTGTGTTTGTTTTTGGATCACACCCAGCAGTGCTCAGGCTCTATGCTTCCTGGCTCTATGCTCAGAAATTGCCCCGTCATACTCAGGGGACCATATGGGATGCTGGAATTCGAACCACCATCCTTCTGCATGCCCTACCGCTGTACTATCTTTCCAGCCCCCAAAACAGGTTTTTGTCTCATAGTAAACTATAATTAATTGGTGGCTGTTTGAGAAAGCCATGCTCTGGGTGGGGAAATGCCTGAGTTAGCAATGTGAGCAGGCAGAGTAGCATGAAAAAGCTGACCAGTTTGAGGTATCTTAGCTTTAGTTTGTGAGAAACTGAACCCCATTCTTTGCTCTCTGCAACAGCCCCATGAAAATGTCTGAATGTGAAACTCTTGGAGAAGAGTAGGATGTGGTCATAGAGGTGAGAGAAGGTACAGCCTCTTCAGGCCTACATGGGGCCTGGGGCACTGGATTTACACCAGGAGAATTGATGCCATATGAAGATTGGTTGGAAGCCAGCAAGAGGCAGGCAGATACTCTGTGCACCACTTGTGGGTGTATGAGGTGGAGGCTGAACCAGAAGGCTCCTTAGCAAGTCCTGCCAGATATACAGGACTTCTGAGTGTGCTTCCGCCTGTACCTCAGACTTGTTTCAGGATCATGGACCCACCTTTGTGTCTTGGGCTGAAGATACTGGGAAGTAGGAGAGAGGCAAAAGTTGGGCAGAGCCCTGGATGAAAGGGAAATTGCGCAGCAGCTACTGCCACCCTGGATACTGGTCTCTAGGAGGTGGACTGGGCAGGACAACCCTGGGGAACTGGCTAGGACTCTGTCAGCACGACTGGGGTTTCCTGTCTGAGAACACTGTGAACCTGGAGGCTTTTTCCTCTGGAGCACACGCCCAAGTGGGAGAGTAGCTCAATGCCTGAAGGCAAATGGACCTCTGGGTCTCAGTACAACCAGAAGTCAAGAGGAAATCCTGTGACTTTGGGTTCAGGGTTCCAGAAAATGAAGGACAAACAAGGATTCCTGCCCAGCCTTCTGGCTTAGTCTCGCTCACTTAACCAATGAGTACACAACAAGCCCATCTTCCCTTTGCCCCCACAGCACCTCAGGTCTTGGTCCCTCAGGAATTCACAGGAAAGCTGTGGCTGGGTGGTAACATCTTCTGTCAGAGCTCTGTCTGCCCTTTGGTGACCTCCCAGCAGCACTGTCACAATGCTGCTCCAGACACTTCATATTCTCTATCCGCTCCTCTACAGACTTTCTGCTAAATTTCCTTCAGTCACTGTACTTGGCTGTGATATTGTAAGGGAGGCAGTGAGACAAACAGGGTCCTTAAATGCCTTCTACATGTTAGATCTCTGAGACCCCACAAATAGCTGTAGGACCTTGAAAAGTTCCAAAAGTTCCTTTGGGTCTTCAGCCCTTTTATTTAAAAAAGTGTGCTGGTGGAACAGGAGCCACCTGGCAGGGCTGACGTGAATAACTCAGTTCACAATATGTTGCACAAGCAGGCTAAGTGTGGGATAAAGGAGTTGTTGTTTTCTGCAGTTCTAAACCTTCCAGAGTCCCTCCACTGGAGCGCAGTCCAAGGAAAGGCCTGTAGGCTGTCTGCCCTGCAAGAGGGCAAAGGGTGGGAGCCATAAACATTCCACATTCTGCATTGTACATTCCGGGAAAGCTCAGGGAGCACAAAATCTTCCTAGTTATTCCCTAAGGAGTCATCCTGATCGCTTGAGTGAGTGCATGCATGCATGCAGACACACACACACACACACACACACACACACACACACATTTCTAAGATCATGCCTAGCCTCCTGGAACTCAAATGGGAGGGACACACCCATCTAGAGAAAAGGACTCCTACCTTAACTCCCCTGTCACTCTCAATCACTACAACTAATAGTCAATTTGTTACCAGAACTGAATTTCATGGAAAAGTCAAGTCTAGTAGGCCATATATACATGTGCATTCACTCCTCCTATGAGACTCTCCTCAGTCCTGACTGTTATTAAATGCTTGCCTGTGTGTCCTCCTTGACATCGACTTCAGTTGCACTCTGTCCTTCTTGTGAATTCTCTTTACAGCATGGCCTCTTCCTACAAGATTGCCTAGTTCCTCCAACTGCACAGAATTTTGCATCATCCAAGTACCAAACAGTGGCTAGCATTGCCATATTTAGGAGGAGTTAGTTGACTTGCATAGCCTCAGAAATGGGTTTGTTCAGATCCACAGCATCATGCACATCTATGAAGAGCCTGTGATTCAAGGTTAGTTGTTTACCCCCGGGACTCTCTACAGGTATTGCTCTGTAGCTTTGGATCCCCACTTCCCATTTCACTGTCTCTTTCTCCAGACCTCTATGATAGCTTCAATCTTCAACCCACTCTCTCTCTGGAGGGTAACCTGAATACACAACAACCAGAACAGCTCAGAGCAGGCTCCATCTTCACAGTTGGTGCAGTTATTAGCTCCCACTTTCTTTCCTCTGGGGTACCTTCCCCCTTCTCTAAGCTAGGTATTCTCTCTTCTAGTGGGTCTTCCACCTCTTCTCTGGTCACTTTTGATGTTATAGACCTTTATACCAACAGTCCTCTCTTTTTTTCCAATATCTATTCGATATGTTCCCAATCCCAATCCGTTTTAGTTCATCTTCACATATGCCATAGGGCCTCTTCTAAATTGCAGCAGCTCTCCCAACCTATCTCCCAAAATAATTTCACCATGGATCTACATCAGCATTTCTTCGCTGAGTAAGGCAGTGTAGACTTTGGGTTTACATCACTTTGGGTGGGATGGGCAATGGCCCGCAGGTTCCTGGATGTCTAGCTTACTCCTCCATAAAGTGGTAATAAAAGATCCCAGTCTGAAAG
This sequence comes from Crocidura indochinensis, assembly GCA_004027635.1. NCBI lineage: Eukaryota > Metazoa > Chordata > Mammalia > Eulipotyphla > Soricidae > Crocidura > Crocidura indochinensis. The sequence goes on along the minus strand of PVKC010032503.1, from coordinate 8,326 downwards.
CAGAAATAGGCCTTCGGAGGAGCATATTACCCAGCACTCTCTCCCACCACCCTCCCCAGGTACAGGATCCCTGGAGGCAGCAATCTCAGTTAAACCTCAGCCACCTCCCTTCTTCTCCCTAGTTGTTCTTTCACCCAGGCGCTCTCCTATACCCTCCGGTCGTCGGAAGGGCCTGGCCTAGTGTCCGAGGAAAAGTCCCAAGCTGCAGCTTTCCGGTCATTGTCCTCGGCGGACCCGCCCTGCCCTGGCCACCTACCCGGGCGCGGAGGGCGGAGTGCTCTGCCGGTGCTGGCGCCGCCGGTACAGCCCCGACGCGGCCAGCGCACCCAGCCGGCTGGCTGCCATGGCGCGGGCCTCCTGGGTGGTCGCGGGGTGGCGCGTGGCCCTAGGGCTGTCGGACCACCCCAGCCTCCGGGAGCTGCTGCGGTTGGGCTCTGGGACGGCAGGCTAGGGCTAGGCGGACTAGGGGCGCCTTTCCCTCTACCCCCGCCGGACAGGAGCTCACGTTACACACTGAGATCTGCAAAGGGCAGCCGAGTCAACTCGAATAGAAAGGATATTGTTCGCAGCGGGGGCAGTGAAAGCCAAAGCGGAGCAGGAGTGGGTCGAGCCTAGGGAGGGGACACACTGGGAAGATCCCAACCAGCACCGAGGAGAGGACCACGGTGATTTTAGGGCAGGAAACCTGGAGGCCCAGAGATGCCAGGAATCTGAGAGGAAGCCTCAAGTACCCTGGACATGCTGGGGTTGATGCAGGATCTTGGAACCTGTCAAGAAGCTTGGGGAGGGAGTTTCACCCTTTCCGAATTCTGGCTTGCTTCCTTTTCTCAGAATCTGGCGCTGCAACAGAGACTGCTCCAGAAGATCCAGAATGGGTAGCCCTAGTGCCCTGCACCTGGTCAACAAATAGCGCCCAAAAGAAATCCATGCGGTCCAAACAGAAATTGATGACGGGCCCATTGAGATAGCACAGCGGTAGAGCGTTTGCCTAGCACACAGACAGATGGTGGTTCTAATCCCGGCATCCTATATGGTCCCCTGAGCCTGCCAGAAGCGATTTCTGAGCACAGAGCCAGGAATAACCCCTGAGCGTTGCTGGGTGTGTCCCCCAAAAATATTAAAAAAAAAAAAAAGAAAAATGACGATGCCCCAGCTTGTTACGCTATAATGGAAGACCCCCAGCAGGTACCATGTTACATGTATTTGTATCTGATATTTGGACAGAATTGGGATACAAAGCTAACTTGGCAAGGTCAGCCTGAAGAGTGACTGAAGAGTGACTTTTCGCTGATTAAGCATCATCACTGTTGGCAATGAAATATGGATCCAGGGTACACAGAGAAATCTCTAAGATTGATTTTATTTCCATGACAAACCTTCACTCAGGCCAAGAAGGTGAGCAGCATCTTCCTTGGTCTTTCAAGAGAAAAAGATGGGCACCCTTCCCAAGAGCAGACATTGACCTTCCTTCTCTGACAGCAAAAAAGACTCGGGAGGCATTTATCTGCATGTAATTGCCAGAACCCTTTATCTCGGAACACAACTAGTCCAGCAAAACCAAATATAAAGAAGTACTTAGTGTTCATCTTTGGAAACAGATCCCAAATGGGGTTAGGTGCATTACATGCAATATAATTTGTAAAAACTATGCAATTACAAAAGTACTGATCAATTTTGTAAATATTTTTGTTTGAAACTGGTTCCAGGTCTAAAGGGCATAAAAAGGCTAAGTTTGAGGAGCTCACAGTAGAGCTTGCTTCAGACACAGATACCAGTACTTGCATGAACACCAGAATGTTTAAGAAAGTTAATTTAGGAAAGACTTCTTTTTCATTTGTCTGGAAGGCAGGGGGAATCACCCTGGCTGTACTCAAGAAATAATCCCCGCTCTGCTTAGGGATCGCTCCTGGCAGCACTCGGGGAACCAGATGGAGTGTTAGGTAGTGCACCCTGGTTGGCAGTATGCAAGGCAAATTCCTAGCAAGGCAAATTTCAAGAAGAAACTCGGAAGCTCATCTCTAATCTCAGAAAAGACCATCAATAGCAACTTTTAAGTCAGTGTGCTCAGACTTTGCTGCACCCTCTTTCATCATCTTTTACTCTGCTCTCTTCTGGGAAATCCTGGACACTAGGACTCACCAATCTTTCTCAGAGGCAGTTTCCTTTAAGTAGGGAACTTTTTTTTTTTTTTGGGTGGGGTGGGGGGCTTTCTTTATGTCCTTGATCTCCAGTCATAGATATATCTGTGAAGGATACTATATCTGATAGTGTTTTATACAACACCAGCATTGTTATTTTTTGGGGGTGGATGATACCCCCAAACCAGGGTTTACTGCTGGCTTTGTGCTCAGGGATTACTACTGGTAGTGCTATGCTATGCTAGGGATAGACCCAAGAGAGATATATAACAAGGCTAGCATTTTACTCACTTTACTATCTTTCTGTCCCTTCACTCATCCTTATTTATAGATGAAGTTCAAGACCAAAATTAAGGCACACTAATCAACTTTGAAATACTGGTTTCTTAAAAGGGAGTACTAGAGCCTCTTTTTGAGAAATCAACAGAGGTCAAGAGTCTGATTCGGCCCAAACTCCAACTACCTGCACAGCCCTGCTCACTTGTATTAAAGTTTGCTTTGCATGGGTGTGTGTGTGGTGGATATGGTACATCAACTCTCCAGTCAAGAGGCCACAGTTGCAAAATCACAGTAAGAATAACATCTGCAAAGCAATCATGCAATCCTCTGCAACATGGATGGAACTGGAAGATAACATGCTAAATGAAGTAAGCCAGACAAAAACATGATGATATCATTGATATGTGGTATTTATGAAGTAATCCAGAAGAATGACAAAAACAGAGTGATATCACTTATATGAGGTATTTGGAATAACTGCATGAAAAAATGCAATGGTTTAAATGGGGGCCACTAAGAACCCTTTAGCCCCAGTGTATAGTGAGAAGGTAAGAAATTGAGTGGAGGAAGAGAAAGACAAATATGAAATGACATTGGACAAGGGCCAAAGGGACTCATGTGCTTTGCTGGTGTTAATAAAGTACAGAACTAAATATCCAAGCCAGAGTCAACAACAATGAAATCAGGAGACCCAAATCTTAACAACCAAAATTAAAAATGGGCCTGTTATAATGGCAGACTGGGGTTGGTGGTAATGGTGGCATGGTGGGATAGAGGTTGACACAGGTGGTAGGATTGGTACTGAAACACTGTATGTCTAAAACTCTATGAATACATTTGTAAATGACATCTGTCAAGAAAATAGCCAAGAAGAAACTCTGAAGCTCATCCTTTTATTTCATAAAAATAATGAAAATACTAACAATTGTTTCAATATACTTTATTTTAGAACTGTGCAAATTAGAGGCTTGTAGAAAACCCAGGAACTTTTGGTGAAGAAAAATAGATGAATCTTGTAAAGTGCAGTGAGTTTTATACAGTGTGCTAAATATTCCCCATCCTTAATTCCCAATTTCTAATTTCATGTCTATCATTAAAAATGACAGCCTAGAGGCCAGAGTGATAGTAGAGTGGGTAGGGGTTTGCCTTTCACACAGCTGACCCAGGTTCAAGTATCACCAGTACTTGAACCTGAGGACAGAGACAGGAGTAACCCCAGAGCACCACCAGGTGTCACCCCCAAACAAAAACAAACAAAAGACAGTTCATAGTTCTATAGTTCTAGTAATGAGGAAGCAAAGAGTGTTAGAGAATTTTCAAATCTTAGCTCATTCAACCCTTTTTATTTTATCTGTCTGGTCTTCTCTGAATTCTCCATTTGCAAGATTTGTCCTTATGTGACCTCAATTCAAAACTGCTAAATCTCTTCCTGAAGAGCATTTATCAAATGTATTTCTACTACAGCTTCCTATAATGGCAGCTATGCCATAGCTGCCACTACCATAGGCATCGGGAAACAGTTGGGTTAAAAATTGCTAACAGGGGCCAGACAGATAGCATGGAGGTAGGGCATTTGCCTTGTATGCAGAAGGATGGTGGTTCGAATCCCAGCATCCCATATGGTCCCCAAGCCTGCCAGGAGTGATTTCTAAGCATAGAGCCAGGAGTAACTCCTGAGCACTGCCGGATGTGACCCAAAAACCAATATTTATATTTGGCTAATATATATATATATTATATCTTGCTAACAAAATATAAAGGGAAAATTAAAAAGAGGCCCAAGTGATAGTACAGTGGGTAGGGTGCTTGCAAACCTCCATCCTGGGCTTGATCCCTGATGTCTAAAATGGTCCTTTGTGTCCCACCAGAAGTGATCCCTGAGTAGAGAATCAGGAATAAGTACCATCAGGTGTGATTCCCTCATTAAGGAAGTCAAACATTTTGGGCTGAGAAAATCCTAAGATTTTATTTCTTTTTTGTTTGCTTTTGTTTTGGGGCCAAACCTGGAGGTGTTTAAGACTTATTTCTGTCTTGGAGCTTAGGAATCACTCTTGGTGGGCTCTGGGGGACCATATGGGGTGCTGGGGATTGAACCTACCTTGGTGACTTGCTTGGTAAATGTGCTTCCCACTATATTGTCTCTCCAGCTCCAAATTTTTTAGGGCTTGTGTAACTTCTGACTTTTAGGGCTTGTGTAAACAGGAAATGAAAGCTAAGGTAGTTTGTGTGTGTGTGTGTGTGTGTGTGTGTGTGTGTGTGTGTGTGTGTGTGTGTAAATTCCCTGGTTAAATGTTCAAAGTATGCCCCAGAATCCTCAGTAAAAGTTGAGAAATTTCTTGGTTTTAGGCATTGAAGAAAATTCTGTTTAATCATTAGTAGGTTGCTAAACTAACCAAGTAGACATTTCAGTGGCAAATGACAGAGCTACATTTTAATATTTGACATGCCCAATTTTCAATAAAAAATTAAGAGATACACAAAGAAATAAATCCCCCTTGCTCACACAAATATATGCCCACACATATTTTCCACCTTCTCACACATACACAAGAGCAATCAATAGAAATTGTAATGAGAAAGTAAAAATGCCAAATTAATTTAAGGCAGACGTTAAGTCAGCTTTTTTTGAGGGGGGGGCAGGCCTTTTGGGTCAAATCCGGCAGTGCTCAGGAGTTACTCCTGGCTCTGTGCTCAGAAGCTGGCTTGGGGAAACATATGGGATGCCGGGATTCGAACCAGGGTCTGTCCTGTGTTGGCCTCATGCAAGGCAAACTCCTTACCACTGTGCTATCACTCCATCCCCTAAATCAGCTATTTTAAATTAGCTTAAATAACTAAAGGAAACCACAATGAAAAGGATAAAGAAAATTACAAAACAATGCCTCATCAAATGAAGACTTATAGTGGAGAGAGATAAAAGTTATAAAAGGTGATCAAATAGAAATTTAGGAGTTGAAAATACTAAACCTGTAGCTAAAGAAATTCACAATAAATATCTCAAGTCAAAAATATAACCTGAGCCTTAATAAACTAGAATGAGATGAGAAAAGTAATCCAAAGTAAGACAAGGAAGGAGTGGTAATAAACAAAAATGAGAGAAAAGACAGAGAAAAATCAATAACTCCAAAGTTAGTTCTTTGGTGAGGTCAGCAAAATCAACAAACCTTTAGCTGGATTGATCATGTGGAAAAAAACAGCTACTCAAATGCTCAAAATTAGAAATAAAGAAGTGGCTGCATTTAAGGAAATTGAAAAGATTTTAATGGAATACTATGAATTATGCCATCTATGATAGTATGGTGTGTGTGTGTGTATGTGTGTGAAGATAGTTTTGATTGAAATTTACTTGAGGAAAGAGAGAGTATGTGCTCATGAGAGAACATAGATTTATTAAGAGTGGAAGAGGCAAAAAGAAACATTGAGATAGACAAGAGTGCTACATGTTCAAGGAGAACATGAACTCAAAGAGAAGCTTATGATAGCATGTTTTAGAAGAAATAAATATTTCGAGAAACATATACATTTTTCATATATATTTGGCCTTTATCTACAGTTCATGATTCACAGTTCCTCAAAGTCTTGCTATTTCCTACACATTGAATATGATAAAGGTGCCTTTTTTAGGTGAATAGAATGACCTTGGGGAAGAACTCAAGATAGGAGCTAGTTGCTAGTGAAATCAACCACATGATGGAAGATTAGATCTTTTAGTCCTATGTCACCAGACTCCTCAGGAAGGAAGAAGAGCTGGGAATTGGATTTAGTTGATTAATCATCTGGGCCTATGCAATGACCTCTCCATTAAAGCTCAAAAAAGGCTCCGATTTGCAAAGAATGGCATATGTGCTTAGGACTTAAAGCCTACTTTCTTTCCCTGTATTTTTCCATATGTGTCTGTTCTATCTGTTCAATACTGAGCAATAATCTTTGTAAAAAAAATGACAATCTAGTGAGACAGTTAAGTTTCCTGGATTTTGTGAGTTGTTTTTATCAAATGAATGAAATCAGAAGGTGGTGGAGGGAAGGTGTTGTGGGAACTTCTGACTTCCAGTCAGTTAGAGACTAGCACCTGAAGTGTAAGGAAACAGTTATGGAACCCTCGGACAAGTAATAGATAAGTCATGTACAGGTAACAGAATGAGATTGACATCTAATGTAAAGGTTTTTTATTTTTTCATATTTTTTCTTTTATCATCAGTCAAAATGAAATAGGGGGAAGAAAACTTTTTTTAAACTACGAAATGCCCTGCAATGGCCCCCACCCATTTACATTCCAACTCCTTTCAGAGATCATTCTAGTAATATATTCCAACATTAACATGTCTGGGAGACTAAACCAGGCATCTTAGGAACCACATATCTTATGAATGATGAATTGTTATTTCCTAATTTGCATTTCCCCTCACCTAGCATGCTCCCTTCCTCAAGTACAAGATCTTAGTTTAAATGAATTTTTTTCTTGTGCTGCAAGAAGGATTCTGGAAATTGTGATGAGTCTGTTCAAATAATTTTCCTTTTGACAAAATGATGCAAACAAAGGGAGAAGTGAAGAAGCTACTGGCTAGACAGAACTGCTAGTGTTTTCCTCCAGGCAGTCCTAAGCTATAAATACCAGAAAATAAAGTTCTCTTTTCATGTATATCAGTAATATTTTATTTTAGTTAATCAGTCTATGAAATCTGAGGTGATCTCCAAGTAAATAGTATTAGAGTTGAGCTAAATTCTCAGATATTCTGCCAGTGTCTAAAAAATACTTGTTGGTATAAGGAAGCCTATACATACACTTATTAAAACACACACATCTACACACACTCACACATACATACATACATACACATACTTTGGAATTAATTTCAGAAACCCCAAACACTAACAAATTAAATATTCTAGCTAAAATAAAAAAAAATCCTAAGAACACCAAAATCTACCAAAAACGACTCAAGAAGAAACAGAAAGTACAAATAGTACAAGAACAACTGATATACTTATTTGATAACAAAAGAAACTTCTAAAAAAGTTCTATTTGTGTTTTGGTTCACAACAGGTCATATTTTATGCTCAGAGATAACTCCTGGCAGACCCAGGAACAAAATAGGTTGCTGGGGTTGAAAGAGAATGGGTTGAGTACAAAGCAAGGCATTTACTAGCTATACTATCTCTTTAGTTCCTAGATGATTTTATTACTAATTTCTACTTAATATTTAAGTAGAAATAAAACCAGTTTTCACAAAATCTTATTAATAGTCATTCAGGAGGGATAATTGTTATTTAATTTTGTAGGACCAGTATTACTATAATAATAAAACTAGAAAAAGATACTGCAAAATCAAATAAACATAAAAAAACTATAGGTACATAAGATCTATTCCCAGAAGTGTATTTTAGATGTTATCTTCACCTGTGCTAAAGCATAATCAAAGGAGTACAAGGTTTTTTGAGGGGGTGGTGAAATGCCTTAAATTAATAATTTTGCAGTTGGTCAAAAGTGCCAAAAGTCAACGAAATGTACTGTTTAGTGAATTTAAGAATGAGGGATATAACTGAAAACAGGTCTTGTACCTTGCAAGCACAAGGTCCCAAATTTGATCCCCGAGTTTAATATTCTAGTTTCATCACAGCCTCAAGTGCTGAACTGTTCATGATCCACCTCAGCATGCTCCACTGTAGAGATGGCTCTGAGCACCCTCCTGAGGAATGAGGGGTACTTTTATACTACTGAGAGCTCTGTGAAGTAGGTGGTATAAGGACAAGAATCTAGCAACCCCATTCTACTCTCTCCATGCATAGGCCTGGCCTGTGGCAGGGGTGATTTCAGTGAATCATGGTTCCATATTCTGTATGTCTCTGAGCTATAGTAGGCCAACCACCTGAACTCACGTTTCTAAGTCCCAAGCTAAATTTAGAGGACA
>PVKC010032502.1:0-14232 GCA_004027635.1 Crocidura indochinensis | reverse complement strand
GATTAATCTTTCAGGGCACACAGAGGAGCTGAGTTACTGAGTGCTGCATCCCATCCAGCCGCTGGATGTCATTGCCGGTCTATGACTTATCGGTGCTCAGTCCTCTGTTCAGCTTTGTTTGTTTGTTTTTGGGTCACACCCGGCAGTGCTCAGGGGTTACTCCTGGCTCTATGCTCAGAAATTGCTCCTGGCAGGCACGGGAGACCATATGGGACGCCGGGATTCGAACCCATGACCTTCTGCATGAAAGGCAAACACCTTACCTCCATGCTATCTCTCCGGGCCCCAAAATATGATATTTTTACAGTCATAACAACACTCATTTGTACCCACTCAGTCACACAAACCCACTTCTCATATGTATACACTTGTGGGTGTCCCCTCCCCCAACTTCTTTCTTATTTATCCTAACTGAATGATCAGAACCACCCACACCTGGTTAGGTAGAGGAGGCTGACTGGGGTGGGAGAGAGGGGATAAGAATGAGAGTTAGAGTCAGCAAAGGATTCAGCATCAGCAATTCGGCATCAGCAGTAGCATCAGCAAAGGGAGTCAGTCAGCAAGGAAGCCTGGAGAAGCAGCTGAAAGGGAGACAGAAGCAAAGAGAGCCAGAGAAGGAACAGAGAAGTGGCTGCTTGGAAAAAGCTAGTATAGGAGCCATGTGAGGAAATGTATATGTTAGGTTAGGACCGTGAAATAAAACCGGCTGACTCTTGGAACTTCATCTGACTTCTTTGTGAAATTTTCTGCCGTCATGTTGCAACCTTCAAACCTGCCAGGCTGTGGGAGCTGGGCCCAGCCAGCCAAAAAACGCCTCACCACCACTATCAAAACTAGGACTAATTAATTTATATTAAAACAACACACACTAATGTGTACACTCACTTCTTTATACTTGTTCTCAATTATGCACAGATGCTCACTCACATGCAGATGTCACGTGCTCACATTTGCATATTCCCGTACCTATACACATATGCTCATATTTGCACACTCACACTCTTATGTACTCACGCCCAACTGTGACTCACCCTTGCAGTCACCAGCAATCACTTTTTCACACACCCTCACATGCTTCATATGCTCACTGTCAAATAATCACCACTCACTAACTTCTACACGCCTGTTCACCCACCAAATACGCTAAAGTTCACAGTCACACTTGCACTTCCGGGGCATAATCATCTCAAGTGGAGTTCTCTCCTTCCCGCTTCTATCCTCGCTCTGTTTTATTCATTCCCACCTGTTGGCCTGGGAACAGGTGGATAATACCAGCTGCAGGTGCCACGTAGCAGGCAGGATTGGGTGCAGTATGTTTGTTTGTGGTTGTCCTGGGAAACAGGGTTTGGTCGTGAGCCAGTAGAGTCATAAAGTCTGTCTACATGTGTTCACCTCATCCAGCCTCTCACATTACCTTGGCCACAAGTGGGCACTCACACCATTTCCTGTACATCTACCTTCCTGGTGCTCCCCGGTGAGAAAGGGAGAGATTCCATTGGGAGAAATCGTGGAATTTGGACCTGTCAGGACCTCCCCCTCTGTGGGAATCTCCACATTTCTGGAGCTCACTAGTTTTCTGGGACCAATAAGGACTTATGTGATCATAGTGGTTGGCCTTGCTGTGACCTGCTGGCATGGTGAGTGAGTTGGGCATTCCTGAGTACTTGGCCCACTTTATGGAGCAAGGAAGGTTTTTGGTGAGAGAAGAAGCTGCCCGGATTCCAGAGCACTGCCGTCTCTCTCTGAAACCTGACCATGTTCTTGAGGATCCTTGGTCAGGATTGCTAGGGCAGGAGTAGCACTCAGCCCTTCCACAGCCCAGACTGCAGTCAGTGCTCTTGGTTTTCATGTGATCCAGGGAAAGTACTAGAACCTGCAGGACCTGGAAACAGGAGGTGTTGCTCCTGCCTGTGTAGAAAGGCCAGGGCTCTCAGGAATGATCCAGGAGCCTGGCATTTCCTCTTGTCAAATGAAAGTAGTAGAAGAACAGAATAGCACTACGTGGTACAAGTGACCATGTGGCCCTGGAGACGGAACAGAGCAGGTGAGCATGCCGTATTATGACTGTTGACTGGGGCTCCAATGGCTGTCTGTAGAGTGGGAGGTGAGGCCTCCCCTCAAGCAGGAGTATGTGACAGAGGAGAGTTTGCAATGAAGCCTGGTGGGCTGTGGGGAGACTGTTAGGGCTTCATGTCCAGAGTAACTGTCCTTTGGTCCCATGAGTCTGATGGGTATCATTTTGAAGGGACATGTGGTCCTTTTTTGTTTTTAATTGATTTTATTTGGGGGGGGGCACCCAGTGAAGCTTAGGAGTTATTCCTGGCTTTGCGCTCAGAAATCACTCTTGACTTGGGGGACCATATGACACTCCAGGATATTGAACCTTGGTCCATCCTAGGTCAGCTGCGTGCAAGGCAAACGCCCTACCGCTATGCCACCGTTCCAGCCCCAGGTCATGTGCTCCTTAAGAAGGGTTTTAATTAGGTCAGATCTTTGCAGGTCTCAATGGAAATATTAGTATTTTCTTCCCAGTGGGTGACTTTACCATAGTTCTCTGAGTTTTTGTTTATGTGCTTTCCATGCAAATTCTACTAGAATTCGCCAGAGGTCTTTCCTCGGACATTTACGGTGTTTAGTAACAGGAGTTAAAGTCCAGCAGGGGGTTGTAGTCGAATCACTGAGCACAGAGCAGATGGGGATTTGCAGACTTGAGTCTCTTGCAGTGACTTTATTAGGAACAGACCATTCTGTGGTTTAGCCCACTGAGGTTCTCCATTCAGGACACATCTGTTGTGTTTACTAAAATATTGTGAAGACCATCCGGTGCCTCTCAGGAAAATGTGCCCATGAGATTTTAGTTAGTGACTTAGACAAGATCGTGAGTGCAAATTGTGAAGCTTTTTTTGTTGTTTCTCAGAAGGGGCTTTGCTGTGTTGAGATGTGGGAATGGGACAAACATCTGACTTTTTGGAGGGTGTCCCTGGGCCAGATAAGGAAGGTCACAGTTCCCATCTTTACTTGGGATGCAGGGTGTGTGAGGTGTCCCTGGCTCTGACTTGACCCCTTTACACTGGTATTTCAAAAACTCACATTTTAGCAACATGTATTGCTGGAGCTTCCCTTCAGTCCCTTCACCAGACACAAGCCTCCAGACAATGGTCTTATTTTAGAAATCATAAATTCGTGTTATATTTTAGGATATTTTCAAATTATACATTGAATAGGTAGTACACAGGATTTCCTGCATCCACATTCGCGTTAGGAACATTATGGTTTGCCTCTATATTTTGTTACATTTATGAAGCAAAACTCATTTTATATCAGCATTCACTTCTAGTGTTTTTTCCTTCTGTGGGTTTGGACATATAAAATGGCATGTATTTGCCATTAGAGTATCATACCAAGAATTTTCACTGCCCTGAAAACCTGTGTTCCACCAACACACATCATTGTTTACTCCCAGTAGTGCGATCACACACATGCACGCATACAAGCACACACCAGCAGCAGCAAACCAAGTCCTGACAATCAATGATCTTTCTACTTGGTGGTGTGATTCTTAGGCTTATGAGGTTAAGGTTCTTCCATGACTTTTTATGGCCTGATGGTTCATTTCCCTTCAATGCTTAGTAATGCTTCATTGCTTGTAGAGCAGATAGTTTCCAAGAACAGGAACTTTGATTCCTGGCACATTACTTGACAGTGTCAGAGACAATTAGTGTCACCCCAGGAACCATGTGTATGCTCTGTGGTCTGCAAGAACATCACAAACATTCTCTGGTCACCACCACCATTTTGTGACTCCATGTAATTTCTGAGCCATTTTGAAATGTTTTGGTTTTATGTGTGTATGTTTACTTATTCCTTCATCATTCATTAAACTTATATACACACAGGTGTAAATATAAATATATATTATTCTGAAGACAAACGAAAAGAAAAGATGTTTTCTGGGATTCTCTGGGTAGAGGAAGTCAATCATCAGGTCTGTGATTCTGGTGGTGAGAGGGCTGCAAGGTGGGGAGAGAACGGGTGCCAGAATAGGGCCCTGCCCATATGGCTTTGTGAGTCAAACCCTGATGGAATAGACTAATATGTCCCAGACTAGTGAATGTGTCATGTTCCTCGAGGAACTTCTCACTAAGAGAAGTGAGAGAGATAAGTGGTCACAAGGCCATGATGATGTCCAAGCCAGCTTACAGAGACAGTCAGATACCCTGAGGCTTCTCCTTCCTCTACATATTTCAGAAAGAAGCACCAGAAGGCAACTGAGGGGAGCTCAACATCGGCAGGCACCCAGGTATTGACCTACTCATGAAGCAAGTGTGATCTTCTGTACCAACAACCTGGGTCTTCCAAAAGGGAATAAAAATGTGAACTCTCATATTTTTTTCTTTTTTCTTTGGGGCCACGCCTGGCAGGGCTTACTCCAGACTCTGTGCTCAAGGATCACTTTTGGTATTGGGGTACTATAATGGGGTACCAGGGATTGAACCTGGGTTGGTCATGAGTGAGGCAAACATACTACCAACTTCACTATCTCTCTGGCCCCATGGCCCTTCTTCTTGAGGTAGTGATTCACTTCTTACTCCGTGACCATGAGGAACCAAATTTCTTGTCAAGTCTTTGGATCCATTGCCCTGTCATGGTGAACTTAAGTTTTTTTGCCATTTGCAGCAACCTCTTAGGGACAGTTTCAGCCCCTGTCAGGTTAGCTCCCTCTATCTGAGCAGTAGTTTCACTCAGAGCTCTCCAGGGCACCCCTGGCCTCCTTGCTTCCAGCTCTTCACCTGCTCTCCTTATCAGGATAGTTGGTAAAACTTCCTTTTTCATCAGTTACCAGCAGGGGTTGAGTTCCTGGAGTCCAGGTTTGCTTAGCTCTAAGGTTCGTGTATTGTAGTAATAAAGGTGTTGGGAAATAATTGTGGTGCAGAGCTGTGTACACATCGGAAACACATGGCTTGATTTCAGATTGAAGGTAAATATGATAGCAGCCTTCCTTTGCCTTGGTTTGCAAATTTGTTGTCTGCTCTGTCAATGAAATTCCCTGTGAATATTATGGCTTGTTGCATGTTCTAGCTGTCCATCCTGAGACAGGTGAGTTCTTGTCTTTCTTCTGATGACTTTCTGGTTTGCAGGATGTCCGGGTATAAGGATTGTTTTTGGTGGTGGGGTGGGTGGGATGCGAACACCCAGTAGTGCAAGAGGGCTACTCTTGGTGGTGCCTGGTAGACCATGTAGCTCAAGGGATAAACCAGAGCCCTCTGTGCAAAAATGCCTGTAATACTGTTTCTTGCCCACAGGACTTTTTTTACTGTAAATCAGAGGTGAGTCATGGTGAGGAAGCAGACACCTTCCCACATTCTTACCTGTAGAAGGAGGTAGTTGTGCCCCTACTTCAAAAGTGTGGTAGATGCTTCCTCACTCTTCTCAAGCAGGATGTAATCCAGGCTCTTGGCCCTGCAGTACATTGGCTCCAAAGTTCTGCTCAGAAGTTTCTTTTCTTCCTACACACAGCATGTCTGACTTCAGAGACAGTGACTCTCAGCCCAGCACTGATCTTCCGCCCAAAGCATTGGGGACACTCTTGGGGGCCTCCTGCGGGACTTCCTTCCTGAAATAGGGCATGGAGCAGATAAGGACAACCTATCTTGTTTCCTTTGAGCTGCCATATGACTAAAGGCACATTGTCAAGGACCCTATTTCAGCTGGGGACTCTTGTGAAAGGCTTCCACCATCCTTACTTCTTGGAGCAGATAGCAGAAACCTTCAGATCCTTTCTGCAGACCCTGCATTGACTGAAACTCCCTCACTCTGTATATTTGAGCTTGAGAGGGTGGACATGATGACACTTGCCCTAGAGGACACTAATAGTTCAGGTGTCCCCTTGTGAATCACATGGGCTTTTGTCTGTCTTGTCTGGGACATTTGTGCCTATTGTCTAATTTTCTTTGGTTACCAGTGATTCCCTGCCTACTCTGGGTCTGTAGCTCAACTGCACATTTGCAAACAGAAACAGATCATGTTTCCAAAATAATATTTAAAATTTATTTTTATATTTAGTATTATATTTATTTTAATTTTTATTCAATCAAAGAGCAATGATTTAAAAATTATTGATAGTTGAGTCATAGGCATTCAATATTCTAATACCATTCTCACAACCAATCGTCCCCTACTCTCTCCTGTCTCCCCTCCCCTTACCTTGGCAGGCACATTTTAAATTTCATGTCACCAATATGCCCAAGGCTCCTGACTCCTGTAACCCCATTACTTCCCTTTCTCATTTTCTTCCTTCTCACCTCAATTTCTTTCCTTCTCTATCCTTCTCCTTCCTATACTCTAGGGTTGTAGCTGCATAGTATTCTTTTGTGTATATTTACCTCATCTTTATAATCCATTTATCTGTTGTTGGACATTTAGGTTAGGTTGATTCCTTATCTTAGCTATTGTCCTACATAATGTAGTGAATAATGGTGTCCTTGTGAATGAATCTTTTTGTTCTGGAATTAATGAATCAAATGGTAGCTTAATTCTAAATTCACCGAGATCTCTCCATGCTGTTTTTCACAGTGGTTGAACCAGACAACATTCCCATCTTCAGTGGATGAGAGTTTTACAGCATGTCCCTGCCAACACAGATTGTTCCTACTATTGTTAATAGGTGTCCTTCTCAGTAGTATGGGATGATATCTCATTATAACCTTGATTTGTATTTCCCTCATGGTAAGTGACACTGAGCACTTTTTTATGTGCCCACTGGCCAGCTCCCTGTCATCCTCTGAGAAGTATCTGTTCATTTCTCAAGGCCACCTCCTTGAGACATGAGGAACTTGGGGGTGAGAAAGCAAAGGAGCTTTCAAGGTTATATGCCAAGATCACCAAATGACTAGAGACAGTAACTGGCAGCTCTGGCTCCTCTGATGTGCCCATAGCTATATACTTCCTGGAGTGTTAGAGATTAGACAGCATTGTTGGCTTTGCTTCAGTCTCTGTTGTGCCACATTCAAAAGTTGAGGGTAATTTGTGTGGAAAGACCCTTTTGGAAGAAATCAGTGGCAGTACAGTAGGCTTGGTGTTTCTGAGTGTCCTTCACTTGTTTTCAGAAGGGACAGTTGTCCTCAGAAGAAATTATGAATTATAATAACAGCCACTTCTCCATGATAACACTGAAATAACCAGTTGTTGAGTTGGGGTGGGGTGGTAGTGGTCATGCAGATGGATCTGTAAAGCAGTTCTGTATCTTGTACCCCTTTCTTGCCAACTTACCCTGTGTTGCTGTTACAGCAGCTCACCAGTTTACCAGATTTGGAGCAGGTACTGGTCCCTTTTTGTGTCACACCTGAGCCTAGGTCACTGTGACTCCCACCTCTGTGTCTGGCATATGGTCAGTGTGTTGCTCTAACCTTTACCACAGGCGCCTCTACCACGTGATATTCACTTGCTTTGCAACTTCCAAGAAGTTCTGGAAAAAGTTTGTCTCAACACTTCTCTGGGAATGGCAACTCTGCCTTCCTTGCAGGGCTGGCTCTGGCATAATGAGTGTGTCTTTTTCCAGGAATATAGTTCAGTTTCATTGTCCCAGGCCTGGCTGTGGTATTTGACTAGGTTCCAGAGCAACACTGGGCTCTGCTCTTTCTGGTTTTTGCCAGGCAGGATGCCTTTCCTCCATTCAGGGAGTTTGGGACCCTCAAGGGAAGAAACTATCTTGTGGTGTTATTTGATCCGTGGGTGCACTTCTGGGAGTTTGATCTTTCCCTGACTTTCCTGGTAACACATGTGTCTTGTCTTGTTTATTGCAGTGATTTACAAAGGAAGGTCCTGAGGTTCAGTGAATGTACTGTTAGACTGGAATGGCAGGCAGTGAGACTGGGAGGAAGATGTGGCAGACAGGCTCCCTTTGTAAACATTAACTTAGCTCATGGAACATGCAGGAAGGCTCTGAGTTTCCTGGGAGCCAGCATGACAAGGGGACCAGAGCTATTGGCTGGATTTTATCAGCAAGAAGAGAAAAAACAAATCGATGCTGTGTGCTGTGTGGAAGCTATGCAGGATGCTGACATGTGCCGGGACATGTCCTCACCCACACGCACAGCAGGTGCTCCCTGTTCTGGGTCACAAACAGACTTCGAGGTACAGCCACAGTGACTCTGGCTTTATATGGCTGCTACTACTGATATGGCATTTAGAGACAGAGGCAGGTGTCAGTGACGGGGCAAGTGTATTGTGACCTCCATTGCATCACTTTGTAGAATGTGGTTTGCTGGTTTGATGCTTCTCTGCTGTTGTAGAATCTTTGGAGATCTTTGAAGATCAGAGAGGTGGTTAGGTGCTATGACTTTGAGTCATGCTTAATTCCAGCTGTTCTCATAACCCTATAGGTGGACACCAGCCACAGTGCTCCAGCAGTTGTGCAGAGTTCAGGGTCCTCCTTAGGAAGAAGAGCTGTGTGATCCTGGACTGGATCTTCCTTCTCTGGGGTCTACTCTGTCCCTAGTTCTGTAAAGTGGGGATGTGCCCTTTCCCATACAAGTACAGATAAAAATAAATATATGAAGTTTCCCAGCTCTGGCCACAGCACCCAGGAAGTGTGTTATGGGAGATCCTTGTTCATTGTTTGCTGACTCCAAGAAGGCGGACAATACGGGCCTTTCAGTCTGTTAGCATTTGCTGCTTTTTGCTCTTGATCTTTGTTCTCTTGCCATGTGGTGGGAGAGAACCAGTCTGGTTGGTCACAGAGCATGCCATCTGCCACGTGTCAGTGGGGGCATTATGGCAAATCCTCATAGGACCTTACTTGGTGATCATGAGTGAAAGGCAATATGTGGAGATGTGTGGTGGTCCGACTGGAGCTGGTGCCTCTGGGTGGAACTCTCTTTGCAGGGTCTTTACCATAACTCAGGTCTTTATTGCTACTGAGGCAAGGCTTGTTTTCAACCCCCTAATGACACCTTTCAAACAGCAAACCAGGGGCTTGCAGGTGCAGCTCTGTCTTTTGCAAGGTTACTGTTCAATGCACATGAGTGAGACATGCCTGGCAGGTTGCAGGGTGCTGTACTCATTTCTGCCCCTGGCCAGCCAGGGTAGTCATTCTGGAGAATACACCTTACTCTTCTGGTCTGTGAAGTCCATTCCTCACAGTGCTCATATCCTGTCTTCCTGTGGACATCTGGGAGAGGCTTTCAGGGCACAAGGTCATCTGTCACCTGGATCCCTGAGCTCACTCACACAGGTGGCTTATGCCTAGCCACTGTGGTGGCTTTCAGTGCCGCAGACGTAGACTAGTTTTGAAATCTGAGTCACTGTTACTGAACTCGTGGCTTTGTTTCTCGTGGTTTAATAAAAGTGAAGATAGTGGATGTTTTGAAACCTGTCAGAGGTCACATTTGGAGTCAGATTACACAGTCTGAGGTTTGAGCTTCCATGGTTCTGTGAGCTTTACCTTTTAATGTTCTTTTTTTGTTTTGTTTTGTTTTTGTTTTTGGGTCACACCCGGCAGCGCTCAGGGGTTACTCCTGGCTGTCTGCTCAGAAATAGCTCCTGGCAGGCACGGGGGACCATATGGGACACCGGGATTCGAACCAACCACCTTTGGTCCTGGATTGGCTGCTTGCAATTCAAACACCGCTGTGCTATCTCTCCGGGTTCCCCTTTTTATGTTCTTAATGTTTGAGAATGTACAAGTATTCATGGTGTGTATGCCAATGTGTACACATTTTCACTGTGTACCTGTGTGCATTTGTGTGTTCAGGTGTGTGACTGCTTTACTCAAAGCATGTGTCTAAATACATGTACTGTAGTTGTTGCCCCTGTGCCAGCCTCTCCGTGTATATTTGCATTAATAGTGCACATGTAAATGTAGATGAGTGTGTTGGGACTTCATATGTGAATTCATAAATTGACAAAAATTGAAGGAATTGATTGATTTATGAGGTTACCCAATGATAACTGTGATCGTTTTTTTAAACTAAAAGAAATATTTTGGGGTCACACCTGGCAGTGCTCAGGCTACTTCTGGCTTTGATCTCAGAAATCTGTTTTGCACTCCTGGCAGTGCCTGGGGAAACCATATGAAATACCAGGGATCAAACCCAGGTTGGCCACATGTAAGGCAAACTCTCTCCCTATGGTGCTCTCTCTCCAACCTGGAGCTGTAACTCTTCAGGACACAGCTTGTGAACTAATATCACCATTACATTTTTACTCATGTTTCATGAGATTGTCTCAAAAGTATTAGGCCATTTTAGAAAGAATGCTTACCAACTTGGATACTCAGAAGTTTGAGATGAATGAAAAAGAATCTCCTATAATGCTGTTCCTTAATTTTGTCGTTTGTTGTAAAATTTGGTATCAACAACTCATTTTATGCCTTCTATTTGCCCAACATTGTGCTGTGAGCCGTGTAAAGGGAGATGCGTTGATTTCAGGCCTTGTGCTAACTTGTCCGATTAGATTCTCTGAAGACTTCAGCCCACTCTGGTGTCAATGGGCTACCTTCATACTAGGTGGTCTAGGAAGCTTAGAGTTGTCAGGAAGTTATAGCATCTGCCTCCATCCCTTTACAATGGTCCACATCTTTCTTTAAATTCACCGTTCCTCTCACAGCCAAGATTATGTATTTGAAATTTTATCACCACTGGTGCATAGGAGTCACCTGATTTCTGGAAAAGGCACCTTGGTTTGAACTCTGGCAACATTTTTGTTTACACCCAGGTAACTTCCTGCCAGTAAATTTCTGCCCTTATGTTTGAGCCTTTCCTTACATGGAAAAAGGAAATTCCTTTAAAAATTAAGCAGAATAAAACCACTTGACCGCATCATAAGCCAATCCCCTTATATAGACTTGCTGCAGCTAGAGGGACAGTGAAGGCAACTCATCAGTGAATATTTGTTGACGTCTCATTCGAGATGAGCCAGATCCATCCTGTTCTAGCAACAGCACAACCTTGTCCAGCCCCATCCTTGCTGGTCACTGGTGTTCCAGCAGATCCATGACCATGTGGTGGTTTCTGAGCAGAATCCTCTG
Organism: Crocidura indochinensis; assembly: GCA_004027635.1. Classification (NCBI taxonomy): domain Eukaryota; kingdom Metazoa; phylum Chordata; class Mammalia; order Eulipotyphla; family Soricidae; genus Crocidura; species Crocidura indochinensis. The sequence goes on along the minus strand of PVKC010032502.1, from coordinate 3,206 downwards.
CTCTAGTTACCAACTGTTGTGGTCTTGCAGTGCTTCTCATGGTGGCCACTGTGGGATTGCCTTGGAATCCCACTCATGCCTGGGTCCTCTGATGTGATGTTATTGCTTTTGGAGATGCCCTTGAGTTCACTCTTACCACTCTGGTTATATAGCTGTCCTGATCCAAGAGCCTTAGGAAATGTTTTCAGTGAATGACTGTCCCCAGGGCCAAAGGCTAGAAATCTTTGATGTATGAAAACGCTGGGTAAAGACTCTCTTTTTATAAGGTACAGGCTATTTAGCAATCACACATGCTAAGAATATGGAGTTGATAATAGTGGTTGTGTGTAGTGATGATAAAAATTGCAACAGTTAGTAAAAATGAAAAATGAAATGTTAATAATTTTTTTTTGGTCTTGAATTGTGACAAATAGTATCTGAAAACATGATAATTCAACTCTTGGATCAGCAGAGGCAGCATATTGTCCTAACATTTAAGTTAGTATGTTTTTTTGGGACCCGGGAGATAGCATGGAGGTAAGGCGTTTGCCTTTCATGCAAAAGGTCATCGGTTCGAATCCCGGTGCCCCATATGGTCCCCTGTGCCTGCCAGGAGCAATTTCTGAGCATGGAGCCAGGAGTAACCCCTGAGCACTGCCGGGTGTGACCCAAAAACCAAAAAAAAAAGTATGTTTTACTTGCAGGAGGGTACCCCGTAAAAGGTGCAGTAGACACCCTCCCGCCCCAGAAAACAGGGGTGTTTCTGATCAGGAGCAAAGGTATGGGTGGGAGTGGCTGTTGCTGAGAGATTTGGAGCCAAGGATCTAGATTTAGGTAGCTTCCAGGTTCTCTATTGACTAGGTTTTCAATATTCTGTCTTCCCTTCTCAAGTGCAGGAATATTTGAGCAATGGCTTACACAGCGGTTCACTCAGAGAACAAGAGGCCTCAGGAAGTTTCTTTCCCAGACTGAGTGTCTGGCAATTTATCTCCACCTGACTGCTTGTACCCACTCTGGGTTTGAGCCTGTGGGCTGCAGAGCAACACATTCTGAAACCCAGAAGCATCAGCAGTTCAAGGCCTTAGGACTTATTGTCTCAGCCTCTGATTCTCCTTTATAACAGGTTGGCTGATAATAGGTACTTTCCCTGGAGAATTAGGAGATAATGTCTATAAAAATGAGGAGCAGCAATTTTGTCCTTACTGGAAGCCTTTTTATATTTAAAGACTCCAAATATAGAAACCATGCTTGGTTGCTTGGGTTCTTTGGCATTAAGGGAAGGTCCCTAAGTGGCAGACTGTTTTCCAGCAGTGCTGAGTTTATCCTCCTAGCTCTCCTGGGTGCTCAGAGATAAGAACACATGGTGGCCTGTTTCTGGAAAAAGCTGGAAAGCATTCAGGGTTGGAATTTCCTAGAGTCACTAGGACTTGACTCGTATTGAAGCAACCCTTTAGTTTTGTGACATTGAGATGTCTTTTTTCATATGTATCACAGACTTAAAAAAAAAGAGAGCTAAATGTGGTTTCCTTAGGGGAATGCCAGGAGCCAACTCATTCTGGAAATGCAGAAAAGCAGTTAAGCAGTGAATTTCTTTTATTATGCTTTGTACTTTAGAATTTCCAAATCCACAGCTAAAGGGGGAATAGTTCATGTATTGAGGAGTTTTGGTTAACAGATCTTGAGATAGTGATAGAATAGAGCCAGGTTATAGACAGCTAATCGCTGATGGGAATAGCCATGAACCTCAGTAACCTTTGCGGGCATGAAGGGAAGCTAGCAGTCATGTGCCTCCAATGAAAGGGCAAGGCTGCCTGCCAGAAATCAAACCCGAACCATACAAAGCTCAGACCTACTTATGATTTACAGGAAACACAGGGGTAACAATCTGCTATGTCATTGCCACTGGGTCAATGAAATCCAGAACAAGAAATTCTGATGGGCACAAAGAACTGCTGAAGTTTTCAGATTAGTCGAAACAGGAGGAAGAACCTCTGTTGCAAAGAAACTGACCCACATTAAAGGGACACTGCATAACCATCACATTAAGAAAAAGATCCCAACAAGAACACAGAAACAGTATTAAAGAGAGACATTGGAATGTGAGCAAGGTCAGTGTTTTCCAACCTGGGGAAGGTCTTCCAGGAGACAGGTGAAAATCATGTAAATCTGGGTCCATGTCATGAGACTATCCGAGCAACTGATGGCACAGGGGAGCCACAGAGAAACAATAGTTTGTGATATTAAGGAATTAATATTAACAATATTGATGTTTTGTTATATTAAAATTCTGTATACTTTGGCTGGAGAGATAGTACAATGTAGTGGGCAGGTGTTTTCCTTGCATGCAGCCATCCCAGGTTCTTTCCCCAGCATCTCATATGGTTTCTTTTTTCTTTTTTTGGTTTTTGGGTCACCCCCGGCAGTGTACTTAAGGGTTACTCTGGCTCTATGCTCAAAACTCGCTCCTGGAAAGCTCGGGGGACCTTATGGGATGCCAGGATTCGAACCACTATCCTTTTGCATGAAGGCAAATGCTCTACCTCCATGCTATCTCTCTAGCCCTTTCCATATGGTTTCTTGAGAGTTCCACCAGGAGTGATCTCTGAGCACAGAGCTAGGAGTAACCCCTGAGCATCTCGAGTGTGGCCCCAACAAACAAAAATAAAATTTAAGAATCTGTTCTCTGCGTTAGAGCGAGCAATACTTCAGTGAGTAGGGCTCTTGCCTTGCACATGGCCAACTGGTGTTCAATCCTCGGCATTCCATATAGTCCCCTAAGCCAGCCCACTAAGAGTGATTTCTGAGTGTAGATCCCAGAGTAATCCCTGAACACTGTAAGTTGTGGTTCCCCAATCCAAACCAAGCCAAATCAAAGCAAAACAATATAAACTAAACCAAAAGCTGTTTCTGGAAAGTGTTAATACACTTAAGCATTTAATGGATGAGGTGATGTCTGTTGGGAATGGAGAAGATACCATTTGGAACTGTGAGTACTATAATCTTGGGAATCACTGAGATTCCCAAGGAATCAAGATGTGATAATATCACATTTATATAAATTCTGCACATACCAAAGATTTTGTATTTGCATATTTACCTATTGTTGAATGTACAGTTCCCAAATCAGTGTTCAGTTGCTATAGCAGATAGTTTCAGGTGCAAAATGAAGAACATTTGAGCTGCCACCTTTATCTGACCTAGTCACCCACTAAGTTGAATGTAGCCAC
>PVKC010032501.1:0-14232 GCA_004027635.1 Crocidura indochinensis | reverse complement strand
AAAGAAAGAAAGAAAGAAAGAAAGAAAGAAAGAAAGAAAGAAAGAAAGAAAGAAAGAAAGGGAGGGAGGACTAATGACAGCAGTATCATCTTAGCTATAAGTATATTTTGTATTCTAATACAATGTATTTTTAAATTTTATAACAAGTATAAAAGATTTTATACTTCTTGGAATTCTGGGATAGAATAATATACCCCAGGCTAAAACTAGGTCAGATAACATCATTTTCATTTATTTTAATGTCAAAAGCTTTGCCTATATCCACAAATTAGCATGGTTTAAATTAAAACACACTTTAGGAAATGTTTTAGTGTTATATGCTTTTTATGTAAATTTATTTTATTATTTTTAAATAAAAAGTTATTAGCTCTTTAAAATGAAATCAGTTGTCCCAATAGGGTCTATATAAATCCTATAAATGTTAGAGCCTTCTTAAAGGAAAAGCATTCATAATATTCTTTGAATTTTCCAAGAAATACTCTTATTGAGCAAGTGAATATACTACTAAAACTTTCTTTGACAATCTTTGAAAGATGCCTATAAATTTACATCTCTGTTATCAAAATATCATCTAGTGATGATCCTTCTTGCTTGCAGAAGAAGCATTTTAGAATCTAAAATATTCTGCTGCATTCTTTGGTACAAAATGATATTTAGACTCCAAGTCACTAACCTCTCCCTTAATGGCCTCAGGTAGCATTTCTATGCTATCCCTCAGTATTTGAATAAAATAATAGAGGTTGCAGAAGAGAAAAATGTGCATGTATTAAGACTGAAAACAAGCTGAAGTTCTGAAACAATATCCAGATCCAAGTGGCTGCTATCTTACTCCCTAAGCATATATACAGAACCTTAAAACATGCAGGTCAACAATTGGGTAGGATATTTTTAAAAACAGCTTATGTTCCAGTGCCCCACCCCATATTGTCCTAAAAATAATTAGTCTTATTTATAAAGTTTTAACCTTGGAAATACTGTTAATCTCACTCTCTATTGACTGTAATCTCTTAATTCCCATTACCTTCTTAAAGCCTGAGGGATGTATGTGAGTAAACCTTGTATTTAGTCACTATAATCTAAAGTTTCTTCTTGTAATGCCAGTAATCCTTAGATTCTACTCAGGTTGGATGACAGTGACTTCCCGATCCACTGTCTGATCTTTATTCACACACATTATTAAGTAAAAATAATTATCTTTGTCCATTCAAGAGAAGGTGGGTAAAAATATGCGAAAAGGCAAAAAAAAATTTTAGGACAAGAAGTAATTAGAATGTAAGAGACAGACAGGTAAGTATTACTTAACATCTAAATCAACAAATTTTACTATGGTTTCCTCTAAACTTAAGGTAATTGTCATAGTGATAAAATTCGCAATGGCATATAAGGTGTGGTACAAAGTAAATTATAAAGTTTTTTAAGGACAAGAAAGAGGGAATGTAAGAAGGCAAAGACATTAAAGTCAAATGACTAACAATCAAGAATATTTATTAATCTCTCAGCCTTCACTTAATGGGTAAGGGAGCCCACCTAAATTCCAGGACAACCAAAGTACTCTATACATAAGAAAGAAAATTGATTACTTCTTTCCCAGTGGGGTTTGTGATATTTTAATTTGTAATTGAAAAGCTAAACTGTTCCATACATCAACCATATATAAAATACATTTGAATGATAAGAAAGAGTAAAACAACCCTGATGGATGTATAAATGCCACAAAGAAAAAATAAGTAGTATTTTTTAATGTTTAACAGGTAAAAAAGTTCTAATGATTCTGATTAATTAAAGTGACTACTTGAAAAATCAGATGTTTTCCTTCTGACTTTATGAAACAGATCCTGGCTCTGGTAAAGTACCATAGAAAGAAACAATTTAAGTGAGCTAAACTGAAAACTAATCTTTGCAAGGCACCAGTGATTTAATCAGATTTTAAAATAGCAGAATTTTGCAATGAAAACACTAAACTTTCATAATATGTATTTCTCAGAAAAGGAGTAAGAATTAAGTAATTATGGAATGCAGCATGCATAGTGATCATTGATATTAATACTAAACCAGTGAGGGTATCTGGTTCTATTGGGGTATGAAGGGAATTGAGTAAGCACAGTAAATGCAAACAAATCCATGCTTTCAAGCTTGCTTTTTTTGGATTTTATAGGTGAGAGAAAAATTGGCATTGCCTTTATATTAACAAATATCACTTTAAATACCTACTATTAAGCCATACTATGTTCAGCACTGTAAAATCAGGAATAAATAAAATGCCATTCATACTTTTATGATTTATACATGGAAAGAGTGGTGATTAATATATGATGGTGACTATAATTTTAAAAAGACAAATAAAACTCCTAAAAAGAAATAATTTACTCTTTTGGAAAATTGTTCTCCTATATAAAGCAATGCGGTTTCTCTGTAGTGAGAATTATACAACAGCCTCACTAGCTCACTGATGCTTAGTACCATTTTATCACTTCAAAAAGGTCAGGAAAGATAGTTACTGAATTACTCTTGTCACAACATGGGTAATGCAGGCATTTTGATGGAATAATATTTCATTTCATTACCTTCAACACTAAGTGAATTAAGTATTAGCATGAGCTCTATCCATCAAATCAATAAATTAAAAAATAAGAATGTGCTTAGCAAAGAACTTCTATTAAAATGCTACTTACTCTGTAATTGCAGTAACATCAACATTAATATTGTAGTGACTGTACTAGATAAAAAAAATAGAATTTGAATCTGCTCGGCCAAACTTTTAGGACAGCATTCTAGGTCATTATAAGGCATACACTTGGCTGTCCAGATTTTTTAATTATTAGCTCATAGCAACATAATGTCTTGCAGATCTTGATTATATATACATATATGTAATACATATACATATATTTAATCAAAAGGCCTACTATGTAATATCTATTTTGAACTTTGACATGATAACTATATTATGCTTGTGAAACACAGCTATATCCAGTCTCTCACTTCATTCTCATAGAACATCTCAGTATAGTACAATCTATATCTTCCTGTTACAAATAAGGAAGCTTAACAAAATTAACTGAAGTAAAAATTGTGACAATAATCACAGTAGAAACTACAATTTGAAGTTTTCATTTATAAAATAATACATTATTTATACTAATTGATTACCATTATATTTTATCATTATTATTATTTTCTATTGTTCGCCTTTGATGGTGATTTACTTTGTATTGATAACTCTGTTAAGAGATTAGAGAAGTTCATTTAATCATTTTTACATAAATACTATTGTTATTTCTATTTTATTAGAAGAAAACTAATTTAGAAAGGTAAAATAATATCCTGAATCATATAGCTAGTAAGTGGTTTGTGAAAGAACTTCAGCACACAGTAGTTCCATTTCAAAAATATAGAACTGTGGGACCAGAGAGATAACACAGAATAGGGCGTTTACTTTGCACACAGCCAATTTAGTATGGAAGGCAGTTCGCATCCAGGCATCCCATATGATCCCCCTTGCCTGCCAGGAATGATTTCTGAGCACAGAGCCAGTAACCCCTGAGTGCCACGGCATGTGATTCAAAAACAAACTAACAAAAAATACAGAACTTTATTACTTCTCCATAAGACACTTTCAAGTGATGGTCACATATGATGGCTGATAGAATTTTTTATTATAGATATTTTAAAATAGTGCTTTGGGGAATAATATATATAATTAAATAAATCACATAAATATTCTTTCTAATTAAAAATGAAAGTAAAAGTGCATTTGTGATCCACTTTTACAATTTGAGTTAACAGGATTAGCTGTCAATGGGACCATGCAGCCTTTGTCCAGTGAGCTGGTATCATAATCAGGAAAACCTTATTTTGAATGCAGGCAGGTCCATGGACTGAGCTTACAGCAAGAGTAGGAGGGTGACAAAATGATACTTGTAGAATATAAGAACTAAGTAAGTATTTGGTTAGGTACAACTGAGTTCTGTGTCTCTCTAAATTTTGTTTTAAACAGCATCATACAATATCAAATTTTTAATTCCTCCTTAAATAACAAATGTCAAGGCAGCAGTGCCTAAAAATTACTCTAAAAAACTGAACTTAAAAAATTCAGGGGTTATAGTAGAAGAGACCACTTAGACCATTGGTAGAAGGAAGCACTGGTGGTGGGTAGGCATGAAATTCTAATATTATGTATTATGATCACAGGAACTCAATAAAAACTAAAAAAAATAATCAAGAAATTTTAAATTGCTCCTTAATGTTCTCTTTGAAGTTATAAAGGAAGTTCATTTATTGCCTCCCAGCAGTCCTCTTGACTTCCTCTAGTCTCCACTTCTCTTTAGATCTCCACTTCTAAATTTTTCTTCCCAGTTATGACTATTGGATCATGCTGAGGACAGGATCTTAGGAATATCCAGTATCAAATGATATCTGGCTTCAATAGGTCACTCAATATGATTTCATTAATGAATGTAGAAACAGTATCACAGACTAGATTTTATTTACTCATTATAAAAACATAATGCATTTATAAATTTAATGTTGCTCTAATACTAATTAACATAGCTCATTTAAATTACCTAAAATATATGCAGTCTTGCAAAGATCATTTTCTAGTGTTAAGTCCAAATTTTTGTTGCTTTCAAACTATCAGATACCAACTTTATTTTAAAGGACTTAAACAGATATGATGCTATTGAAATACTTATCTTTAGCTATATATAGCTGAAATATGTAAATAAATGTATATTACATATAATATATAATAAATATATATGATAACCACAAGAACAAAAGAAAATATCTCAGAATTTTATAAAGTTGAATTAACAAACATAATAGGCACATTTAATTATTCTTTACTTTTCTTGAAAAAAATGTCAAAAATTCAAATTTTTGAAAAGGCCACTGAGGAGATTATCTGACACCTAAGAAGACAAACCTTTTGGTGAGAGCTAGATTCTACAAGATTCAGTAAACATACATACCTCTTCATGCTATAAAATGTATAGAAATAGATCATTAGGGATATCACATCAAATATAAATACCAAAATCACCGAGATATATATTACCATAAACTTCAGTAAATCTGGAGATTGGGTTTTAAGATATTAGAGGATTTTTGACCTCTAGAAAGTAAATTGAGGTTAAAAGAATAGTATATCATAAAGCATAGATGGAAACAATCTAAGATTAAATAATTACGGTCTCAAAAAAGACTAAAGGAGAAAATTAAGAACTAGACAAATGAAACTATAAAACACAAAATGTACTCTTAGAGTATTAAACAGATAAGAATACAGTGACAAGGTCATGCCCTAAATGGAAATGGAATAGGGCTATTGACTATATCGATGCCTTTACTAACCTCCCCCACCTCTTGTACACATTCCTCAGTAGCCCCTTCTTTTGGGAACAAATGCTTGGCAGCAGGAAAGGCAATGAAGCCAGGCCAATGACAAGGATAAATTGCCTTTTCTCCCCTGGGTTCCTGGTGCTAAATGGAATGTTGGCTATAATGTTCTGGAGTCCTCACTTCTTTAGCTCTCTTAGAGCCTGTTCACAATCTACAAGTCCATAGCCCCCCTCCCTTTTTTCCAGTGTGGCTCCTGCTTTTTTCCCACTTCTTTCTTTGTCCTGTGGAGTCAAGGAAAACTAAACAATTGAAATTCAAAATCTCAGCATGAACAGTTTGTTTCCAAAATGCTAACTGACACTTAGTATACATGTAGTGCATGGTTAGTGTTCTAGAACTATTGATTCTCTATTGATTCACAACAAAATGGTCATTTCTTTTCTTTTTTTTTTTTTTTTTTTTTTGGTTTTTGGATCACAGTGCTCAGGGGTTACTCCTGGCTTCATGCTCAGAAATTGCTCCTGGCAGGCACAGGGGACCATATGGGGCACCGGGATTCGAACCGATGACCTTTGCATGAAAGGCAAACGCCTTACCTCCATGCTATCTCCCGAGCCCATCTTTTCATATTTTTAAAACCCATTTTTTACATGCATCCTTTCTAGAAGGATTTTAGAAATGAAATTTATCTTATTTCTCTTGATATTTTCACATCACTTTTCTTTCAGTAGTTGTCCTGAATCCTAGAAGCATAGACACAAAGACTTTTGCTAACAGTCTTTATGATTTATTATGAGGGACCAAGTGTGACTTAAGTCGTAAAATAAATGCTTTGTATGTATGAAGTCATAGGTTTGTACCCCAGCACTAAATGACCTCCAAGGCGCAGTCAGATGTAACTATGGTGGATCACAAGATCCTATGGGAGTGGTCCTAAATAAATTAAGAATTATTATGTGAGGGCAGAGAGCACAGCAGTAGGGCGTTTGCCTTGCATGCAGAATGTAGTGGTTCGAATTTCGGCATCCCATATGGTTCCCCGAGCCCCCCAGGAATGATTTCTGAGCACCACTGGGTGAGACCCAAATTTTAAAAAAAATGTAAAAAATAAGAAAAATTATTATGAAGACCTAATTGTTTAGCATGGAAAAATATTACTCTAAATTAAGTAAAAAACTAATTATATATCAAAACATAACCATAAGGTAATTTTTTAATGTTGAAAATCTCTGATGAGAATTGGGTTTCTTTTACATTTTCCAATTGCCTTAAAATAATTAAAAAATAAATACATACCTTGATTGTTGAAAACAATCAAACTTCCAAACAATGAAAAATTCTTTACTGAATTCCTGGTATGAAAACTATGTGAGATTGGATAAGCAGAATGAAGAGCAGAGGAATGTAGGCATGAGTGACAGTGGAATGAGGAGTTGGTGACAATGCTTGAGTAAAAGCTGGATATATTGTCATTATCTGGAAAGCTTTGGGGAGAAGCAAAATACTACCAATTATTGAGAAAAGCTTTTTAACCATTTCAGCACCTCCAGTTTTACAAACTGCTTTTTTGCAGTCTCAATAGTTGGTTTTAACCAGAACAAGCTGAAATTGCTGTACCAAGGAGCACCAGGTTTGTCTGAGTAAGCGAGGAATTGGCTAAGAACCTCCAATTTGGATGTTAGCCCTGTGGAAGTGATAATAACCTCATCAAATTCCTAAGAGGAAACTGCCATAGAAATTAAAGAAAAACACCAAAATAATGTTTAAAGCTGAAGCACACAAACCCCTTGGCCCAACCCTTACAAAAAAGAACAAAGGTTCAAGTAAAACCTAAACTGTGAGAGCAATAGACCATGAAATAAAGAAACAATCCATGCTGAAGGAGGACTGAAGATTCAAAAGCAGCTATTAATTCAAGCAAGATCAAAACAGAAATCCATCTATTAGTATGACTTCCAGGAGATTATTAAAAACTAATTGCTTTCTGTTTACCTAAATAACTTTGTTGCTTTAACTGGTAAATTGCTCTTCCCCGCTTTTGCTCTAGATAGCTATGGAGTAAAACTCTATTTTAAGCAACATCACAGTGAGTCAGGAGTCCAGAGACTAACTTAAAGTATTTCTAAGCATTATAACAGAATCTCTGCGTATCAACACAATGCTTGAATATGCCATGAAGCAACACCAAATTAGATTTTTAAAATATCACATATGTTATTTCCCATTTCAAAAAATAGGATTTTGAAAAACCATGTTGAAACTTCTCAAACTTTTATAATTAATTTGAAGGATACAGAAACCAAAATTATTTTTAGGACTGTGGTTAGTGATTAAGTCTGTTGGTAAACATCTCCTGTTGTTTAGATAGAGTCCACATGACAATAACACAGGGGATTCTTATTTCATTTCCAAATCTGATGCAATTAAAAAATAAAAGAAAAAGAAAAGAATTTTTTTTTTTTGGTTTTTGGGTCACACCCGGCAGTGCTCAGGGGTTACTCCTGGCTCCATGCTCAGAAATTGCTCCTGGCAGGCACGGGGGACCATATGGGGCACCGGGATTCGAACTGATGACCTTTTGCGTGAAAGGCAAACGCCTTACCTCCATGCTATCTCCCGGGCCCCAGAAAAGAATTTTCTATTTAATAACAAGTTTCTCTTGGGTTCTGAGTTTATGATTGTTTATTATAGGGATGGTTTAGTTTGTTATTTTTACACCCATATAGACCAGTAGTATCCTATGGCATTGTTCCTTTTTGCATAGGCATATTAAAATGGGTAAATCTTATATATAGAAAAAATTTCTTATCTAATAGGAATAGGAACTCCTAAATTTTGTATTGAAGGGCGCCTTTCACTCTGAACATTTGTCATAGTGACTTGAATTAAGTTTCAGTCAATCAGACATCAGTCGTTCACCCTCAAATCTTGAATCCCATCTTTGGAACTGGCACAGCTTTCAGCACCAGGAATGGAACTTTTACCAGGAAAGGCACTAATGCTGCACTGGCACATACTTGCTCCAGGGTGGTTCATATGACACCCTGATGACTTGAAAACAGCAACTACTTGCTTTCAGAACTGGTTTCCCTGCCTCGTCCTCAAAAAACTCTCTCTGACACCCTGACTTTGACATAGGATTTGTGCCAAAACCAAGTTTTCTAATTACTGAAACCTGACTTCAACAACCATGGTTGAGGAAAACCTTTCCTGAGACCTTTCCTGAGACCATAAATAAAGACTTTGGGATTAGACAATTTAGTATGCCCAGGCCCTGTACCTGGTCTTATGCCAGGATGCTCCATGGGTATGGACACCTTGTTTTCAGGCCAAAGTTTTTTTCTTTCTATTTTCTCCAACTTTTGCCTGCCTCTGCAAAAACTGCCACCCCCTGTTATCTTTTAAATAGAGATTCATGCCTTTTTCATAGAACCTTGGAGCATGAATTACCTTGTTTTACCTCATATTTCTGAATTTTTCCATAACATTAACAAGTAGGAAAGGGTTGGGATCAGGGGTCAAGTGATCTCAGGTGCATTGGTGAAAATAAAAAAAGGACAGAAATAAATATTCAAGCCAAAGTAACAACAATAGAATCAAGAGACCCAAACTATAACAATCTAAATTTAAATGGGCCTGCTGTACTTGCAGGCCAGGAGAAAAAGGGTGATGGTATAGGAAGCACTCTGGGATTATTACTAGAGGAAGTTTGACACTGGTGGTGGGATTGGCCCTGATTCAATTTAAGTCTGAATCCAACTATGATGAACTTTGTAAATCACAATAGTTTCAATAAAATAAAAATTAAAAAAAAATCCAAAGAGTAGAAGCACTGAAAATTTTCCACCCTTCCTTCTACAATGCCACAGCAAAAAAAAAAAAAAAAAAAAAAAAAAAAAAAAAAAAAAAAAAAAAAAAAAAAAAAAAAAAAAAAAAAAAAAAAAAAAAAAAAAAAAAAAAAAAAAAAAAAAAAAAACAACAACAACAAAAAAAAACATTTATTTTCTCAACAATACTCAATTTACATTTAAGATACTTTCTGTTAAATAAAAAGTTTTAAGTTATTTCAAATGTATTTTTTTTTGGTTTTTCGGGTCACACCCGTTTGATGCTTAGGGGTTACTCCTGGCTAAGGGCTCAGAAATTGCCCCTGGCTTGGGGGGACCATATGGGACACCCGGGGATTGAACCGCATTCGCGATCTTTCCTTGACTAGCACTTATAAGGCAGATACCTTACCTCTAGTGCCACCTCGCTGGGCCCTTAAAATGTATTCTTATAAAACAAAAATAGTTATAATAAAATTAAGTGATCCATATAACTTAATATACACAAGCTTGAGAGTGAATTTAAGTGGAGTCATTTTACTAGAATCATTAAACATGTGCTTCAATGATATTTATACATGTATTCAGAGATATTGCTAATCCCTGAGATAGCAAGGGATTATATTTTGTTTTATTGGTAAGGAAACAATAGAGTTTAAGAAAAATAAAGTTTAAGAGGTATTCAGTATTATCTGGCTCTTAAAAATAACTTTTATCATTGAATAAGCCAAAAAAGGTAAATTTTCCAGCAATTATTTCTAACTTCAATGGATATGTCAACTAAGCTGGCATGACTCATATGATGCTTTGTTGGTGCAAAAGTTAAAATTTGAATATTTCTTTTCTCTGTTTTTTATTTTTTAACTGAAACCCAACCGCAAACATGTTTATAATCATGGTGCTTAATCAAAGACATTGTTATAAGAAAAGAAATTAAAGCTTTAATCCATTTTCCTTTTCTTCATCCTTTTTCCTCTTCTTTCTCTTATTTTTCTTCCTCTTCTTCTTTCTCCTCCTCCTCTACTTCTTCTGTCTCTTCTTTTTCTTTCTCCTCCTTTCTTCATTTACTTCTTTCCCTTCTTCCTCTTTTCTTATCTTTTCCTTCTTTCTTTCTCTTCTTCCTCTTTTTCCTCTTCTTTTTCTTCTTCCTCCTCTACGTCCTCTTCTTTTTCTTCTTCCTCTTCTTCCTTTTTCCTTTTTATTCTTCTTCCCCTTCTTCCTCTTCTTATTCTTCCTCTTCTTCTTACTCCTTTTTCTCTTCTTACTCTTCTTCCAACCCTTCTTAATATTCACTTACTGGATTCCTGGGACTCCAATGATTCCTATTTTGTTTCCGTTGAGTCTATCAAAGACTTCTATTTTCATCTGTTCACATTTTTTGAGTAGTTTTTTCATTGTCTGATCATTTGCTTTAAGGTTCTTTTCCAATCTCTTCTGCTGTGTAGAGTTGTTCTGCATGCAGCTCATCCTCTGGCTCACTGACGCCATCCTCAGCTGCTCTTACTCCTTTGGAGAGGCTTTTCATTGAGGTGTTTATTTCATCTACCGAGTTTTTCAGATCTCTTTTTTCAATTGTAAGTTCTGTCATTATGGTCTGTTCAGATCTATCTATGCTTGCTTTGAGATCTTTGAGCATCCTCCATCCTCCACTCTAAACTCTTTATCTGAGAGGCTTTTCAGGTCATCTTCATTCTCTATACGTGGTGTTGTCCTGCATTGTTTCCCGATTGCAACACTTGTATAGTGGTTTCTACTATGTGTTGTGAGAGAGTTCGTGGGATGGAAAATGCAGTCGCTCTGCTGCTGGGCTCTTCTGACTCCGTCTTATTGAGTGGGGCCCTTACCGGGTATGCGCCCTGGAGATTGTATTCAATGGCATCTCCTTGGCTGTCTTATGCAGGAGGTAGACAGGAAACAAGGCAGCAGTCCTTTAATGGCTCTCTGCCTGGGTTTGAACCCTGGATATTGTGTTCGATGGTTTCTTCTTGGCTGTCTTTTGCAGGAAAGTTAAAAGTTAAAATTAACTCGACAAGAAAAACAATTCCTTTTTTTATAAAGCAATTTCTTTGCTACCAATATGAGTTGTAAGAAGACAATATATTTTTTACTTTCAGAGGTAAATTTATCTATCTAGATGTAAACTTAACTTCATGATAAATTTTCAGAAAAATCTATCAGAATCATCAAATTTGGCTCAAGCAAAATTTAAAGAAAAATTTACATAAATCAATTACTATTTACTCACAAAACAGATTAAATTTGCTATCCAAACTAGTATACGGTATTAAAATATACAGCCTAAAATTTTAGTTGAGAATTTTTTACACTTTTTTTTAACATTTTTTTTCTTTATTTAAACATCTTGATTACATATATGGTTGTGATTAGGTTTCAGTCATGTAAGGAATACCCCCTTCACCAGTGCAACATTCCCACCACCAATGTCCCAAATCTCCCTCCCTCCCACCCCACCCCCATCTGGACTCCAGCAAACTTTCCAGTTCCCTCATTCATTCACATGATTAGGGTAGTTCTCTGTGTAGTTATTTCTAGAACTGCACTCACCACTCTTTGTGGTGAGCTTCATGAAGTGAGCTGGAAGTTCCAGCCCTCCTCCCATTGTCTCTGAGGATTGGTGCAAAAATAACTTTTATTTTTCTCAGAACCCATAGATGAGTGAGACTATTCTGCGTTTCTCTCTCTCCCTCTGACTTATTTCACTCAGCATGGTAGATTCCATGTACATCCATGTATAGGAAAATTTCATGACTTCATCTCTCCTGATGGCTGCATAATATTCCATTGTGTATATGTACCACAGTTTCTTTAGCCATTCGTCTGTTGAAGGGCATCTTGGATGTTTCCAGAGCGTGGTTACTGTGAATAGATAACTGTCATATATAAACTTTTCAGAGCAAATAGAAATCAGCTGACCAGCTTGCTGAACAAAAAATAGGACTTACACTAAATATCAAAACAAGATGAAACATGTATGGTCCATTAACATTAATCTTTATCTTAAATAAAATATTTTAAAATGCTCAAAAATAAATTTCAGAACAAAAGTAAATTTGTTCCATAATTCAAGGATGGTTTATCATTTTAAAATGTATCCACTCTGTTTAGAAACAGAGGCAAAAGCTAAATTATGTAAAGATATTCTATGAAATTTAAGCCCCAATTTGTTTTATTTAAACATTTTGATTACATATATGATTGTGATTAGGTTTCGGTCATGTGAAGAACACCCCTTTCACCAGTGCAACATTCCCACCACCAATGTCCCAAGTCCCCCTCCCTCCCACCCCACCCACACCTGTACTCCAGACAGGCTTTCCAGTTCTCTCATTCATTCACATGATTAGGGTAGTTTTCTGTGTATTTATTTTTATAACATCACTCACCACTCTTTGTGGTGAGCTTCATTAGTGAACTGGGAGTTCCAGCCTCCTCTCATTGACTGATGATTGTTGCAATGATGATTTTTATTTTCTTTAAAACCCATAGATGAGTGAGACTATTCTGCATCTCTCGCTCTCCCTCTGACTTATTTCACTCAGCATGGTAGATTCCACGTACATCCATGTATAGGAAAACTTCATGACTTCATCTCTCCTGACGGCTGCATAATATTCCATTGTGTATATGTACCACAGTTTCTTTAGCCATTCGTCTGTTGAAGGGCATCTTGGTTGTTTCCAGAGCCTGGCTATTGTAAATAGTGCTGCAGTAATTTAAATCTCAACAAAATGCAAGTGGAAACTTTTTAACTGGCCAAAGAGTTATTAGTGAAAAAATATATATGCAATGTACCCAGTAAATAAAATGTTATTAGTAGTATAAATAAAAGAATAATAGAGCAATATAATAATGAAAGGTACTTTATAAAAACATTACTATTTGCTTATTCTATTAATTCAAGATACTAATATAAATGTATATATCATAGAAATTATTTTAAGAAAATTAATCAATAAATTATAAAATTTTATAAGAAAATTTACCAAAAGTGTTGAATAGAAGTTACAAAATAACACGTACATTGAAATACAATTAGCATTTGAAAATGCTACTAAGGTCATAAATAAATCATACAAAAATGCAATGAGCTATACGTCCAATTAAGTAGTTTTGGTACTTTTTTTTGTTTTTGTTTTTTGGGTCACACCCGGCAGTGCTCAGGGGTTACTCCTGGCTCCATGCTCAGAAATTGCTCCTGGCAGGCACGGGGGACCATATGGGGCACAGAGATTTGAACCGATGACCTTTTGCATGAAAGGCAAACACCTTACCTCCATGCTATCTCCAGAAACAGGATCTATGGTTATAACCAAAGATTTTTACCTACCTATAATTATTTTGTATTTATAACCTGAATATATTTACTATTTGCACTACTGAAAATTAAATAAAACTGAAAATATGCAAACATTTTTGTAGAAATTCATTTATCTAAATCATTTCATATTATGTTTGTTTTGGGTGATTATTAAAATCAAGAATGACATAGAGAAATTAAGGAAAATAAACATAAATTTATTAAAATTAAACTTGCTGGGGCCGGGCGGTGGCGCTGGAGATAAGGTGCCTGCGCTAACCTAGGACGGACTGCGGTTCGATCCCCCGGTTCCCCATATGGTCCCCCCGTGCCTGCCAGGAGCAACTTCTGAACGAATAGCCAGGAGTAACCACTGAGCGTCAACGGGTGTGGCCCAAAAACCAAAATATAAATAAATAAACTTGCTGATAATTATGCTTTATTTTAATGAGTTAACATCTATAAGAAATAATTTACGGGGGCCGGGCGGTGGCGCTGGAGATAAGGTGCCTGCGTTAACTTAGGACGGACCACGGTTCGATCCCCCGGTTCCCCATATGGTCCCCCATGCCTGCCAGGAGCAACTTCTGAGCAAATAGCCAGGAGTAACCCCTGAGCGTCACCGGGTGTGGCCCATAAAACAACAAAACAAAACAAAACAAAACAAAACAAACAAACAAAAAAATAAAAGCAAGGACAGTGTTCCAGAGAAAAGTAGTGATTTCACTGAAAGAAAAAAATCTA
>PVKC010032500.1:0-14229 GCA_004027635.1 Crocidura indochinensis | reverse complement strand
GATTTGTGTGTTCCTACCTCTATTAGATAAGAACTTATCTGTATGTATATTGTTTTCCCATTTTAATGTGTCTATGCAAACAAATATCAATGCCATTTACCGTTATTGGGGCATCTCGGGGCAATAGGAACAAGACCAGCAATCTCCATGACATAGTTCAATCATAGGCATTAAACTGAGGGACATTTCCATCAACATCCTTACCAAACAGCTTACAAAGAAAAAAAAAAAAGATGAAAAAGAGTAAAGAAAAACCATGGCAGAAGAATATAGAGAGAGAGATATAGCTGTTAAAGAGAGTACACATAAAATATTCAGTGTACATATGTGTTCAATATGTGTTTAATTTATGTCCTTCAAAATAGATCTGGGATTATTAGATCCACTGTATGTCTTTGGTCTAAGATTGGAACTGTGTGTTGCTGAAGTTAAGAAGGGTAAATCGTGGGTATTGATAGTTGGGAGGAGCATAGGTTCGATAGCCCCCGCGCGGTTTGCAACATGCAGAGTGGTATGAAATTTACAGAGAGAGCCTGAGTACAGCAAAAGAGGCAGAGGGGGATCGGGGGACCCAGGCCCGAGAGCGCACCCACCCTAGGCCGGGCCAAGGGGCCTCTGGCACGTACGGAGGTCTCTCTGCCGGAGGCCAGCCCGAGCCGGCTGAGAAACCTGCCCCAGGAAGGGAGGAAAAACCCTCCCAGGCCCTAGGAACAGGAGCTGGAGTCCCACCCTAAGCCGATCTCTGGAACGGCCTGGAAGTGGGGAAAACCCAGGGTGCCCCATAAGGCCCCCCCAGGAGCCCACGTGGGGATCCGGGGGGAAAGAGGCAGAGGGGGATCGGGGGACCCAGGCCCGAGAGCGCACCCACCCTAGGCCGGGCCAAGGGGCCTCTGGCACGTACGGAGGTCTCTCTGCCGGAGGCCAGCCCGAGCCCAGGACATAGGTTTTAAATTGATATTGCTATTGACTTATTTTTAGTGTTAGATAAAAATTTGTTCGGAACAAAGGTAGAGAAGATTGTCTGCCTTGTGGTTCCAAGTACCAGCAGCTCAAGCCCCATACCAGAAACAAACAAAAACAAATGGCACATATTTTAACATTGAATTTGCACTCTCACACTTGTAAGATCAAACTTTCTGTTAGAGGCCAAAGCAAAGCTGCGAGATGAGAAGACCATTTTATTATTTGTGTTTCATGGTCTCTTCTTTTGTGGTCTCTTTAGTGGCCCTTTCTTTTGTGGTCCTTCCTTTGTGTTTTTTTTCTTTTATAGTTTCTACTTTAGGGGTGCCTTTATTGGTCCCCTTTGCAGTGGTTCCTTCTTTTGTGGTCTCTTCAACAGTGGTCCCTTCTATCATGGTCTTTTTCTTAGTGTTCCCTTCTTTAGCATGGCCCCATAAACCAAAACAAAAATGAAAAGTACTAAGGAAGCTCATTCAAGGGGCCAATTAAACAAAACCTTTCTCTGGAGGTAACTCTGAATTTAGGCCACAAGATCCAGAGGTTTCCTGTAGGATTTCAGGAGGCTTCCCTGGCACACAGAACCTACAAGAAAGGTCGTGGGCATGTTTCTAGACTGTTCTGTGGACACAGAAACCCAGGATGTAAGGGCCTTTTATTTCTGATACTACAAACTAGAATGTCCCTTTTGACCCTCTCAAGAAAAACTGTCCTAGATCTCAGATAACCAATACAGCAGTGTTTGGGCAGTGGAAAGGGTTAGCACACTCCTTATTCTGCTCTTTTTGACAGAAGCATTTGTGAGAAGTTTGTGGGAAAGAGTATCAGCCTAATGGGGTCCTTTAATAGACTCTCCCCTCTCAGAAAAGAAGGCACCAGAAATTACCCCCTTGTTCAAGCTGAGATTCCTTGAAGCTGATTCAAAGTCAGCTTTCCATGAAATCATCGAAGGTATTCCCCCCACCCCCGAAAGTGAATTAATTACTGCCATCTTTTCCAGACCACCATTCAATTATTTTAAATGATGTGCAGCATTTCACAGTGCTGGTCGCCTTGAGAAAATACGGTTTCCACAAAAATTATCAACTAAGTTTTCTTAGGTTATCTGATTTTTCCATTGTTTTGCTGATGCTTATTCCCTTTCAAAGTGGCATAGTTAGTGTATTTAATCTGGATGTATATGCAGACCTTTTTCACTTGGCAAGCCTTGCTGTCTCTTTGTTCTTCCCAGTCTCCTAACAAAACATGAAATGGTTTCGATGCCTGTGCTGTTTACAGTACAACCACATAAACCAGTTGAGAGCTATGTTAATTCCATTTTACTCTTATGAAAAATAGTATAGAATAAGCAAGAAACATTTACCAGAGGACTACTTGCCATTGACCTATTCTGTCAAGGTCTGAACAGGGTATCCTGATTCGAAAAGAAAATGGAAATATTTAAAACAGCACTTCCATGATATCAAGTCCTATGACTTGGGAATGTTTATAAAGAGAAAGCACAAACCAGGCAATAATAAATTTAGAAATCGTGCAATGTGGTCAGAATCAGACCGAGTTTGGTGGAATTAGTTTATGTTGAATATTCAGAACAAGATTAAATAGCAATGTTAACCAAATCCACAGATTTTCCTGGGGTGAAAATATCTCATTTCAAATAAACCTTATGTTAAGTCAGTATGTTCTTTAAGGGATAGCGTTTTTCTTTTTCTTTCTTTCTTTTTTTTTTTTTGGTTAGGTGTGTGTTATGTTTTTCTTCTTTTTTTTTTTTTATAATCTTTCATTGTTTTGGTTTCCATCTGTTGCAGGGGAATTGGCTATTTTCAAGCACTCCTTAATAGGACACCTGTTAAAGAGCTAAATTATACATTATACTTGGGCTGTGGCTTGCTTGAAGGGAGGCAGAATAGTAAGCTTCCTGCTCAGAATAAAAAAAGTGTTATTATTTTTTATTTATATCGCTTCTTTTCACCTATAATACTACAGGATCCCTTGACTAAGTCAATTAACATCCCATCTCCCAGGGACAAATGAATGATCTGGATTGTGCTGTGTTGCCTTACGGGGGATGAAAAAAAAATAGCATCAAGTGCCAATTCTTGAACAGACCCTGCTATAGAAACAACTGGGCTCAGTTTACCAGTAAAATCACTCTTCTTTGTCTTTCTTTTATCGAATGGTTCAGTCTTTCTATCATCACTACTCAGCCGGCAATTTCACCGTAGAAGTACCCTCGGATAGTTTCAGCAGTCATGGCAGATTACTTAAAGCATCTTTCCAACCTCAGAAGACTTCCTGGTAGCTGGTGGGGACCCACCTGCCATCATCCCCTTTCCTATGATTCCTCTTAGCCCTGGATTCGGCCTTGCCTTTTTTCTCCCACAAAGAAAACCCTGCACCATGGATTCCTCATTAGCAACTAACTCATCCTTGTTCTGTGCCTTCTACTCCTTATTTGATCTCTTTGAGTTTCTGTTTCTTCCCTTGTCCAAATGGGGGAGAATATTAAGAACTACTTCTGGGGCTTGAGGGGACTCCTGGGTCAGAATGTACGAACCCCAGTGAGAATCAGCTTGGGGGGGGTGCAGAAGAGAATGAGCAGGAAATAAGAATGCACTTACCTTGCTTGTGGCACCTTCAACCAACCCTGGTATGGTTGGCACTATACACATATATACATACATATATATGTATATATCTACATATATCATATATATGTACATATCATATATACATATGCATGTATACATGATATATCATATATATACATATATGTATATATATATATATATATATATAGTCCCCTGAGCACTGCCAGGGGTCATGCCTGAGCAAAGAGCCAGAATTATCCACTAAGCACTGTTGAGCATAGCCCCAAGAACACTCCCCCTCCCCAAAAAATTAAAAACTTATGTTATGATGAAGTTGGCAAGGAAAAGAAATAGGATGCTTGGGACTAGTTTCTTGGTATCAACTTTACCCTCTGGAATATAAATTGAACCCCTCTCCCGATGCTCATAGCCCTCCTCTTTTTTTGGCCACTTAAAAGTAAATGTACTGAAATCCTCCCCCCCACAAATCTGGCTTTTCTCACTGAGATTCACCCACTCCCCAGTCTCCAGGAGTGGAATTGCTGTAACTTCCACTGAAATAGAAATAGGTGAGAACCTACTGTGTGCACTGGGAGTGAAAGATCACCAGGTATGGCAAAAAAAAAAAGTTAAGTAGGGTTTGAGATGGTACTGTGGTCAAGGCTCTTGGATAAAACACTCCACTGGGGTTCAATCCCCTACATGATTCTCTTGAGCATCAAGAGTGAAGCTCTGAGTTCACTATAATAGCCAGGGCATGTTGAGTCACCCCAGCACTGCAACCCTAAATATTACCACATCCTCAAACCCTTGCATTGACCATTGGTTGAGTTTCCCCCATGGGACCAAGGCTCCTGACCACCACCTGGGGGCCTCAAAGAAATCATTGGGATTTAGCATCCTCAGTTTCCTGACCCAGCCACCCTCTACTCCATCCATCAAACAAGAATGTAGTCTCAGCAGAAACTTCCAACATTTCGTTTTTGGTTTTTTGGTTTTGGTTTTGGGTCATACTTAGCGACACTCAGGAGTTACTCCTGGCTCTGCACTCAGAAGTCTCTCCTCACAAGTTCTGGGGACCATATGGGATGCCGGGATTCGAACCAGGGTTTGTCCTATGTTGTAACACCTTACTGCTGTGCTATCGCTCCGGCCCCAACTTCCAGCATTTCCACGTAGATGGGAAGTCTGTTCTTACCAGGTATGAACCTGACTTGGGACATAAGTATAAACCTGATGCCACAGAAGCCATATTTTCGGCACCATATGAAGCCACTCCAGGCAATTCCAGGCAGGCAGATCTGGGATCCCAGTTGAGTTAGGAATCTGAGGATGGGGGAACTAGGTGTTCTGCAGATAAGGTGGGTCTGGGACTTTGTCATCAACAGTGTCTAAAAAAAAAAAACAGCAAGACAGAGAAATGCTCAGGGGATTTCTGAGATGGAAAATCAAGATAAAGAGAATCATAGAGCTTGAGACCAATTATTAAATTCTTGGGAGAAAACAAGGTTGGCAGGACTGGTTGTGAATGGTCAGCCAATCATCCATCTTGGCTGATTTCTCCCACATACAACCCCCTCTCCCAAGCCTTTTTATTTTATCGATCAATTTATTTACTGGGGTCAGTGTTGGGACAGACCCAGTAGTGCTTGCAAGATTTTCCTGGCTGTGTGCTCAGGAGTACTAGTATTCAAGGAGTGCTAGTTATTCAAGGGTCCTTATCCAGGACTGGGGATCAAACCAAGGTCAGCTGTGTGCAAGGTGAGTGCTAACCCATGATGCTGTCTCCAGTCCTGGTTTAAAATCCTAGTCTCTGGGGGCTGGAGTGATAGCAAAGCAGTAAAGCATTTTCCTTGCATGTGGCCAACCAGGGACAGACCTGGGTTCAACCCCTGAGCACCAATGCGGGTCAAGTGTGGCCCGACAATAACAACAACTAAGTCTAGTCTCATTTGCCTCTTTTTAAATTATAGAGCCATTTCTTTATACTTTTTTCTGTTTAATAGGGACCATCCTAGCAAAATGGATACATATGGTCACTCTATCATGAATGATTAAGTGGGACATTTAGCATAGAAATATTTAATACTATAACAGCACACCTTTTGTTACCATTTATCTAGGTAATTGTCACTTTAATAACAGATATATTTAAAGATATTCCTATAGATTGGACATGAACAAAAAATATAAGGACTTTATTTTTCTCCAATGAAGATTTCTTTTCCATTAGAAACTCTCTCAGTATTACATCGACAGCAATCCAATTTTGAAAAGGAAACAACACAAATAGATTCTTCTTTCTTTGTGAGTAGTTTTCTACACAGGAACAGAAATCAACATGTTTAATGATAACTGTGAAGCGCCGAATAGCCAAGATGCTATAATAACACATTGTTATTTTAAAATTTAATTATTTTGAGGAGTGTGTTTGTTGCTCTTTCACAGCCAAGTTTTGCTTACTGCCAGCTTTTTAAAAAAAAGGCAAAAAGAAAAATATGGTTTTAAAGTAATACTTCTGACCAGGGTGAACATTTGTCGATGGGGTTCCCTTCCTTCACACATTTTCTCCCAGAAAATTTTTTACGAGGTACAGTCATTTTCAAGGTCACCACTGTGTTATTTCAAGGAGAGTTGTTCGGATTTACATTTTTATATTGAATTCTCTGACTTCTCTTTATATTAGTGTATTCTTTGTCTTCGTGTTCTGTGTTAAAAACGTAAAGATAAAATTTTCATTATCCTTCTGTCCCGAGGTTTGCATTATTTTTGTCAAGAGTAGTTTCAGTGTGTTAATAACATGTAAATATGACAATCGAGTGTGCTTATCTGTCATCGGGAAGTAAAAGTAGGGGTGGAGTACAAGCCTACCATTCTGGAACCTTCTTTTGTCTGGAACCTGAAATTTTTGTCATAAAACTATAAAAGAGAATGTATAAAAATTCATAGTCAAATATCTCCTCGCCTATGCTTACATCAGTAATATGTTTCATGAACTATTATTTTAGACAAAGAATAAAACAGAATTGCCTCCACTTTGACAATCTCCTGACAATTTTCTAACAATGAAAACACTGCCTGGTATTTGGAGAGACGAGCTAGTGGGCCCGTTTCTATTTAGATGGGTTTGGATATTTCTTTCATTTGGAAAAAAAAATTCAATAGCAGTAGCCAGTCTTCTTTTCCTTTCTTTTAAAAGTTTATTTTTTTAATTTTATAGTGATTTCCTACATCCATTTTTTGTAGAAAAATGGAAATGGAAATAAAGCCTATAGATTGGACCTCTCCCATTCCACATAGTCAACTGACTGGATTTAAGAAAATGATTTAGGGGCTGGAGCAATAGCAAAGCAGTAGGCCGTTTACTTAACACATAGTCAACCCATGACTGACCAGGGTTCAAACCCCAGCTTCCCATATGGTGCCTCAAATCTACCAGGAGCAATTTTTGAGCGCAGAGCCAGAAGTAATCCCTGAGCACCACTGAGTGTGACCTGGTCCCTCTAAAAGAAAATGATTTAAGGAGTGTGGTGGGGAAGATATTTTACTCATATTATCTGTAATTTGCTTTGTTACTCTGTAGTGTGTGTGTGTGTGTGTGTGTGTGTGTGTGTGTGTGTGTGTGTGTGTGTGTGGTGTGTGATATGTCAGTATGCAGGGGCTCTTCCTGGCCCCGTGCTTATCTCTGCTCTGGTGATACCCAGGGTTCATTTGGTCTCTCAGGGATCATACGGGATAGGCAAGATAGTGCCCAAACTCCTGTTGCAATACATTGTTAGGGTCTGAACAATTTCTAGTCAATGTGCCTGGTCCTAAATTAGAGAATATGAAAAAGAAAATGATGCTGTTGGCCATTATCTGTTTCAGGGGATTCATTCAGAGGTGATGGGCCTTTATCCAGTCCCCATTTAGACTGGATAAAGAACTGTCCAGAAACCTCCACTCCTAATGTGAAGTGTAAAGTTCTCTGCTGAGTTTTTTTATAATATCTTTATTTAAGCATCTTGATTACAAGTATGATTGTGATTAGGTTTCAGTCATGTAAAGAACTCCCCCTGTTGGGACAGTCACTGGAAATTTTTTCTCCTTTGTATTGTGACCTTGATACTGCCCTACAAGCTCATTTCTAGTATTTTTTGTCTCAGTCCCAACCCTTATTTCCCCCCATCTTCCCATGCAAGTGCAGCTCATGACATGAAGCTCACCACATAGAGTGATAAGTGCAGTTAGAGAAATAACTACACTGAAAACTATCATAGCAATGTGAATGAATGAGGGAAAAAGAAAGCCTGTCTCGAGTACGGGTGTGGGTGGGGTGGGGAGTAGGTAGATCTGGGAAATTGGTGATGGGAATCCTGCGCTGGTGAAGGGGGGGTGTTCTTTACATGACTGTAATCATACAACTACAATTATATTTGTAACCACGGTGTTTAAATAAAGATAATTAAAAAAAGAACATCCCCCTTCGCCAGTGCAACATTCCCACCACCAATGTCCCAAATCTCCCTCCATTCCACCTGAGTTTATTTTTTAAGCCCAGGGCAATTTGGAATAAGTGATTACATTAGGGGCAACAATTGTGTTAGAGCTGCTAAAGCACATGCCTCTGTTTGTGTCCTTATTTTCATCCCCAGTACCACAAAATGAAACAGAGAACAATATAAGGAGGAGGGAAAAAATGGAAATTGCATAACCAGGGTCTTGGAATTAATGAAAATAAGGAACCTCAAATCTTCGGATACTAAAGTGCAAAGATTCTGTGACATTGACTTTGAAATACTAAGGAAAAAAATGGCAAAGAGAAGCTGATGTGATAGTAGTGAGGGAGGGTTTTTTTCTGGGACCATGTTTGGTGGTGTTCAGATATAAAAATAAATCCCCACATTATGAAATCACTCACACAAGTATTTCTAACCACAAGCTGAAGGGTCTGAAGCAGGTAGGATAGTCACAAAGAATGAATAAACCAAGCCAGTCAAGAGTGTCATGGAGTCAGTTGGTTTCTTGCCTCATGGCCCCTCTGTGCCCCAAAGGCAAGGTGATTTTTCTTTATTCTCCCAGGCAGAAAAAGTAGAGTGAGAGACAAAAATACTTATCCAGGTAGACTTTTACGTATCAAAAGAACAAGTTTAAAGGGAAGAGGTAACTGAGGGAGTGGTGTTGTTTTTGGTTTAATGGCTGAGTGTCATCTTACCCTCAAGGATCACTCCTGGTGACCAGGGATCACTCCTAGTACTGCTCCTCCATATGCCCATGTATGCCACCAGGGAACAAATTTGGATTTGAGCCTGTGCAAGGCAAGTGCTTTACCCCTGTACCATCTCTTTTCTGCCTCATGGCAATAATTTTTTAAACTCATTGATGGGTGTGCCTTGGGGATTATTCATTGTCCTGGTTTTCCCCCCACCTTTTTTTGAGTTCTTCTTTTAACTGCTTTCACAATTTAAAAGTATGCTGAGGAGGATGAGAGGTGGTATGTCTTGTTTGGCACATCATGGATCCTGGAACTGTCCTCCCATTCTTTCCTTACTCCCCTAACCCAAAGAACCCTGAGGTGTGATTTCAGAGAAATAGTAACCCAGAAGTTCTGTAAAAACAGACATCTGATCGATGAGAGACCACCAGGTGAAAAAATATGTCCTTCTCCCCTGTGTTTTTCTGCCAAAAGAGTGACTTTTATTATTATCTGACTTTTTCTCTTTTTAGAACTCAGGAACATAGCTCCCCTTTCCAAATTCTAGATTTACAAGACACAGGAGAGTCTAATTAAAGCCAAGCCAAGTCATTGAATGCTTCGGTTCAAATTTTATTTCAGGGTTACGAAAACTGGCCTCTCTTCTGATAGGCACCATGAAAGAAAATGAATGAATCCTGAGTGGGGCCAGGTACTACTTGGCTCACTTTTAGAGATCAGAGTGATGCTGACTTTGGGAGATTGGCCAGTGGGATGCAGAGAGGCGGATGCCTGGGTGTTAATCTCTCAGAAACAGTGTAGGATCATCCATGTGTCCTGTGTGGAAAAAACCTGAGTGCTCGGGAAGCCTGGGATTTCATATCTGCCTGTGGATCTATTATTGGCTAATTCCTCTTGAAGGTCGTGCATGCTGTAGTGTTTTAAGCAGAGTGAGGGGAGAGAGAGAGAGAGAGAGAGAGAGAGAGAGAGAGAGAGAGAGAATGAGAGAGAGAGAGAGAACACGGCTGTTATGTTTATGACTCTGGAAGAAGGCTGCCACTCCATTGCATCTTTATTATTTTTCATACACTGAGCTAAATAAATAGACTGTCAGACAGAAGCATGTGCAATCTTGGAAGATCATGTGCAATGAAGCTGTGAAGTCCCGAGTTAAGGAGAAAAACCCAATTCTTATTCTTTATTTTTATTCTTTCTTCTTCTTATTCTTTTTCAAGCAACCTTATTCTCTTACTGTTGGTTGTCTTTACAGCGAGCAGAGCAGATGACAAGGTGAATTATTCATCACTTGGAGAGCTTCTAATTGTTACCCACAGTGTCACCAGAAACAGGGCACCAGTGTCCAAAGGTATGATTCTGTTGAACCTCAAAGGAAGCTTTGCTTTAAGTCATCTTGGGGCATTTGTTTTGCTCGCCCTGAAGAATCTATTTCCCTGGCAGGCAGAGAGACTTTTTAGGGTCTGAGACAAAGAGCCATGAGTTAATCTGTAGCTTAGATTTTGAGAGACACAGATGAAGGAAACAAAGGTAATAAGAAGAGGATATGTTTTAAGTAGGTTATTCATTATGTGGAACTCCCTGTTCTCAGGACCTCCAGAACCTCAGAATTTAGATTCTAAAAAGATAAGGTTTTTTGCCCTGAGAGTAATTAGGTTTTGTTTGTTTGCTTGTTTGTTTTTCTGTTTGTTTAGGGCCACACTAAGCAGCCAGGAGTTACTCCTACCTCAGAAATCACTTGTAGAAGGCTTAGGTGGTCCGATGGGATGCCTGGAATCGAACCCGGGCCAGCTTCCTGTAAGGCATGTGTCCTCCCCACTGTGCCCATTGTGCTCCAGTTCCAGTAATTACAGTTTTTAAATGAAAAATCTATGATTTTGTTTGGGGATCACACCCAGCGGTGCTCAGGGCTTACCTTGACTTTGCACTCAGGAATCACTTCTTGTGGGGCTCCGTAATCATGAGTTACAGGAAATCGAACTCTGGTGGGTCACATGAAAGGCAAATGCCCTCTCTAATGTATTATTGCTCCAGACCCTTAAAATTAGATTTTTTTAAATGCTTGCTTTAGCAGGATATACAATAAAATGAAAATTTTAAGATAATGGCTGGGTAGCAGTTTTTACATTTTCATTCATTTTTAGTTAAAACCCAGTGTGCTTTTTATGATTATTTTTTATTTGCTTATTGGGATTTAATGAAGATCACCTTTATTTATATCTAGTGATCAATTTGAAGGCATTTCAGCAATTACCATGGGTTTCAGCATTTGTCATGAATTTGAACACCATGGACTTAAATAGTAATGTTTGCAGTGTCCCTGTATTAGTTCATGTTGGATGTTCCTTTCCTAAGTGAAAAATATTTATTTCTTTAAAAACCCTAATACCATAGATGGCATTTTGAAATTTCTGTGACATATCTGAAGAACAGTGTGATGCCTGAGTATAGAATTAAAATTTAACATCAGAATTACTTGAAAATGCCAAGATTTGAAGAAAGACTATTTGCTGCATAATATAAAATGTCATTTTCCCCTACTTCAATGCATTTCTTAAAAACTAACTTGTAATGTCAAAAATAATTTTACTTATGGTATAAATAGTCAAAATACCAATGCCTTGAGTCAGCACTCTAAAAAAAATACCTGCCTGATTGGTCGATCCAGAATTTTCTCTCTCGACCCAAAATAATTCCAAGAAGTATATCAAGTAAACGTAGCATTACTACTGTGCTTCAGAGATCTCCTACAGTGCTCAGGGGCACTACATAGTACTGGGATTAAACGGGGGTCGATTTTGACTCAGGGAAAATATCTTAATTCCTGTACTAACTTACTTCTAATAAAGGAGCTCCTCTAAAAATGCCAAGTGTTTTCCTCTGCAGAAATTTTAGTATTTCCGTTTGTCAGTCATTAACATGGCACATATGCAAATATAAATGTATATTTATTAATAAACCTATATAAAAATATAGAGAGACTTGTTCTGGGACCACACCCAATTTATCTCTGGCTCTGTGCTCAAGATTCATTCT
The DNA here is from genome assembly GCA_004027635.1 of Crocidura indochinensis. NCBI lineage: Eukaryota > Metazoa > Chordata > Mammalia > Eulipotyphla > Soricidae > Crocidura > Crocidura indochinensis. Next base: position 2,457 of record PVKC010032500.1, on the reverse strand, counting down.
TAAAAGGGTTGGAACCCAGGTTGGCCATGTGTAAGGCAAGTACCCTGCTGTTGTACTCTTTCCAACCCCCTAATTTTATCTATTTAATTTAGGAGTTCACCTCCCACACAAGTGTTCCAGGTTTAAATATTCACAGTCTAGTTTCTAGTTCTTGGAAACTACTGTGTTTCTTCCTCTAAACTCAGGCTTTGACTTGAGCACAGAGAATATTTGACTGTTAACTGGAGAGCAGTTCCTTCCAGTCAGATTCATCTGTTGAGATTGGGGCATTTTGGTATGTGGCTGATATCAGGACAAAGAATTAACCTTTGCATCACATTTAACCAGCCTGGTGTTTTCTGAATCTATCTCATGTTGAATGGGTTTCTAATCCCCATTGGCATGAATGTTCAGCACCTCTGTTCTTCACCTATCGATTCAGGCTGACCATGGGCTGGCACTTGGGTATTGATGTCAGATGAGTTCTGGAATTTGATCTTCAGAAACGATTGGTAACCTTTACGATCAATGCAGGTCAGTGACTTCCAGGCTGCATGTGCTCCAAAGTTTAACCAGGGAGCTGATCCTTGGTGCACTCTATCACCTCTGTGGGAGGCTGAACCCCAGAGAATTTTTTGTCAGGGAAAGGGAAGGTTTGTGTAGGTGAAGGCAGGGCTGCCTGGGAGGATTCAGCATGCCCTAGAAAGCACTGCTCAACTTCTTGTTCCCCCAAGACCTCACCTGGGCTGTGTGGGTGCTGGAGAAAAGAACGGAATGACTCCTCCAGGGACCCCTTCATTGCTTCTTTTCGTCCTCTTCCCATGTCTCTTGTCTTCTTCCTCTCCCACCTCTTCTTCTCTATTCCCTCTTCCCTTTCTCTCTTTCTTTCTCTTACCCTCTCTCCCTCTCCCTCTTCCTTCTCTTCCCTTTCTCTTTCCCTCTTCTCCTGTCTCTTTTCCTCTTTCTTTCTCTCCCTCCTCTTCTCTTTCTCTCTCTTCTTCCTCCATTCCCCCTTTCACTCTCTCTCCTCTCCCCCTTTCTCTCTCTTCCTCTTCCTTCCCATTCCCTCTCTCCCTCTCCCTCTTCTCTCCCTTTCTCTCTCTTTCTTTGCCTCTTTGCCTGCCTTCTTCCTCTCAGGGAAGGTTACCTAGGAAAAGTGGCCAAACCCAATTCAGATGGAGTAAGAAGGGGAGCTGAGATTCCCTACAGCAAATCCTGACACTTCTCACCAGTAGGCAAGAAGGGACAATTGTCACTGGCTTCTGATCACCCTTTCTGGGCTCCATGCCCTATACCCCCACTATCCTCAGGCTTCTCCCTCCTTGTTCCCTGAGCCCTCCCACACACTTAGAGACCCTTCCAAATTTTCCCTCCCTTTGGCCCACCTCAATCAAAACTCTCCTTCCCTGAGCCCTCAATTAATTAGATCTGATTATCTAATTAAAGGAATTCGCACTGAGGTATGAATGAGGCTTAACCCTGGGGGGCATTTGCCTTTTAAAAGAGGAACCAGTTAACCCAAATGCTCAACAGTCTTTTAAGGGGTATGGGGGAGATTTAGTGGAGTGGATGGGGTCTTCTGCACATACCCAGCATCTCCATTCCTGGCTCCCACATCATTCCGGGCTTAGAGGGTAGGTAGAGTTTAAACTCTTTGTGTGTGGGGGTTGGGGTGGAAGACTACCCAACAGAGATCATAGTCTGGCTCTGGGCTCAAAAGTGACTCCCCCATGGAGGTGCTCAAGGTGCCTGGCATGAACCAGGGTCTGCAGAATACAGTAGCACCTTAGTCCTTGAACTCTCTCCAGCCCTAAACAATTTTAAAGGACCCCCTTAAAAAAGGAAGTTTTTGCTTCTAGAGTGACACTTTCCTTCTAGTTCTGGATGCATTGTATTCTTTTTGTTGTTGTTGTTGTTGTTGTTGTTGTTTGGATCACACCTAGCAGAGCTCAAGGGTTACTCCTGACTCAACGTTCAGAAATCACTCCTGACAGGCTCAGGGGACCATATGGGATGCCGGGATTTGAACCATCATCCTTTTGCATGCAAGGTAAACGCTCTATCGCCATGCTATCTCTCCAGCCTGCATTGTGTTCTTAAAGCCAGCTCTAGATAGATTATACAGGATTTAGGCAGTTGCCTTGCACACAGCTGACACTCCACTTCCATTCGCACCAGTCCATATGTCTTCCCAAGCACCACCAGGTGTGATCCCTGAGTACAGAGCAAGGAGTAAAACCTGAGCACTGCTGGATGTGCCCCCCTCCCAATTTTTCAATCAACCTTGATTCTGGAAGGAGCACAGGAGCAATCACAGATAATTCTAGGTCCCTCTCAGCCCTGTTCCAGTAACCCCAGCTCCCTTAGCCTCCCTGCTTCTCTTTCCTCCTCCTCCTTCTTCTTCTTCTTCTTCTTCTTCTTCTTCTTCTTCTTCTTCTTCTTCTTCTTCTTCTTCTTCTTCTTCTTCTTCTTCTTTTT
>PVKC010032498.1:0-14232 GCA_004027635.1 Crocidura indochinensis | reverse complement strand
GAAACAACTGAACTTTTAAGGTAACACTTCAGTAATTTGAGAGCTAGGAGGTAAAGTAGGTAGGAAAGTTATAACAAAATCTATAGATCAACTCTGTCTAAATAACCTGCCCTCAAATTACCAAAGCACACGCAGAGTGAAATATTCTAGTGAGGAATGGAAGAACAGAGCAGAAATTTAAACTCTATGAAGGGACAGATTTTATAATATAAATGCAAATCATTAAAATATGAAGATAAATGAAGAGGAAATGTTTCTCAGGCAATAAAGTGGAATCTAGAAAATCAAGACTGAAATCCTGGATTCAATCAAAATTGATATGAAAAAAGAATTAAAACACTCTGTCCCATCCTTGAAAGGAAAGGAATTTGGGGCCAGTGAGGTGGTGTTAGAGGTAAGGTGTCTACCTTGCAAGCGCTAGCCAAGGATGAACCGAGGTTCGATCCCCCCGCATCCCATATGGTCCCCCCAAGCCAGGGGCAATTTCTGAGCGCTTAGCCAGGAGTAACCCCTGAGCATCAAAACGGGTGTGGCCCCAGAAAAAAAAAAAGGAAAGGAATTCAATATTCATAATACTGATTTGCACTAGATGTTGAATGTAATAATAATAATAATAATAACAATTATTTTATATATACTATATATGATGGAATGGAAAGTATACTTAAAACTGCTAGAAGTAAATTTAAACAGAGAAATAAGACCTATTTTACTTTATTTATTATTATTTTGGGGTAGTTTGGGACCATACCCTACAGTTCTCAGGGCTTGCTCAGAGTTCTGCACTCAGGTATCGCTCCAGTATGTCTTGGAAGATCATTTGGGGTTCTGGAAACTAAAACTGAACCTGTGTCAGCAGCATACAAGGCAAGTGCTTTATCTGCTATACTATTTCCCGGATCCTAAAAAAGGTCTATTTTTAAAGAATCAAATATAATAAATCTTTTGGAATGAAAACTATATTATATAAAATATAAATCTCTTAAAACTTAACGTAATATAGAAAACAAGGAAAGAATCAATAAATTTGAGAAAGTCCCCATTAATTTCTTTTGTCCACATTTCATGTTTTTTAGATATATTAGTTATATCAAGTGATTTTCTTTTAAAGAACTACTTTAACAAATACTTTGTGAAGGACTTAATTCAGTAGTAATGAATTCCTTAAACAATTATTGTCTGAAAGCTCCTTATTCCTCCAAATATGAGTGATAACTTGACTGAGTAGAGGATTCTTGGTTGGAGGGTTTTCATTCATGCCTCTGTATGTGTACGGTGCATGCGCACACATTTAGCCACAGTGCATGTGTATATGTGTGTGATGCATTGGGTGGAACCCAGGGCATCATAAATGCAAGGCATGTGCTTTGCTTGTTAGCTATATCCTGACCATGTTTTTACTTTCTGTCCTGTGAACTTTTTGTCAATAAATATGTTGATCATCTTTTGAGGTACCCTAATGTAGGACTCTTTACTTTCTCCTTGTTGATTTTAGTATATTCTCCTTAATGGTTGACACTTTAATTATAATCACACCTGGTTGTATTTATTATGTTTAGAACTGTTTGAGCTTCATGGACATGAGTGTTTTACTCCTTTCTCAGATCATGGTAATTTTCAGTTCTTATTTCTAATTTTTTGCTATTCTTTTTTTTGTTTCTTTGTTTGTTTGTTTTATTTTGGGACCATACCTGCCCTTGTTCAGGGATTACTTTTGACTTTGCACTCAGGAATTACTCTGACAATTCTTGAGGAAACATTTGGGATGCAGGGATCAGCTACATGCAAGGCAAGCTTCCTACTTGCTGTGCTATAGCTTCAACTCCATTTGTTATTATTTTCTTTAAATAAAAGTTCTGTGCCTTTCTCTGCTCTTTTGGAACTTCTGAGCTATAACTGTTATTTCTTATGTTTCAAATAGCCATATCCTCATTGTTTTCCATTTCTTCTTTTTTGTTTGTTTGTTTTTGTTTTTGTTTTACAAAAAAAAAGCACAATGAATAAAACCTTTTTTTTCCTTTTATTTTGTTTTTTTTTTCTTTTGTTTTGTTTTTGGGACACACCCAGTGATGATCAGTGGTTACTCCTGGCTGTGCACTCAAAAATTGCTCCTGTCTTGGAGGACCATATGGGATGACAGGGATTGAATTGAGATCTGTCCTGAATCAGCTGCTTGTAATGCAAACACCCTACCACTGCCCTATCGCTCCGGCCCCAAGGAAACCTTATTTATTTATTTATTTATTTATTTGTTTGTTTGTCTTTGGTTTGGGGATTACACCACACATAGTTGTGCTCAGGGATTACGCCTGATTCCGTGTTCAGGGTTCATTCCTGGAGGACTCAGGGACCATATGTATTTCCAGGAATCCAACTTTATTGCTTTTGCTCCAGCTTACAAGAAAATTTTGAAAAATTCATCCCCCATAAGTAAACTTCCAAAATCATGTTAAGCATGTTAGTCTAGTTTTTGTTCAAAGCATATTTTTAAAAAACATAAGAATTCTATTTTTAGTTTTTTTATATAAAAAACAAATAATAGGTTTAAATATAGTGATTTTTGAAAACTACCTGATAGCCCTGTAGTTGTTTGTCTATTACATAAACCTCTTATTTGGGATTTAATAATGTAGATTATAGAGCAGCACTGGGAGCAGAGGTCCTGCTTTTTAAAAGTTAGATGCTCATTCTACTACTCACTCATGAAATAGGAAGATACCAGCTTTATCCCAGTTAATGTAAAAATTAAGTTGCTGCCCATGCTTAGAAAAAGAAACACAAATAGTGATGTGCTAATAAATTTATTGTCAAAGCATAGTTACTCTATTTTCTATAATTAGTAGACCACTTTGAGTAGCACATGGCAAATACCTTCACTATTATTTACAGTTTTGCTTTCAGCTTTTTGATAGCATAAAACTGTGATAAATATCTTTGAAGGATATAGGTTTAGTTTTTGTTCATTTCTTCAACTGAATATCTAAAAGCAGAATCAAATCATTTTTAAAATCATTAACTTTTTCCTTTATTGTTTTATTTGTTAACCAACTTTGTCTTTTAACCATTAAGCAATTATTATCAAGATAGTCATTGATATAGATAAAACTGACATTGAGAAAATATATCAATCCAAACATATTGATATTAAAAACATTGCTGAACATTCCTTTTTGCATGTATTGTTTATACTCTTTTAAAAATATTGCTTTTTTCCTTTTATTTTGAGATTCTGTGTTTTACCATAGTAGTAATAATGATTTCTCATGCACATAATTGTAACAACACACCCATCATGAGTATACCCATCTCCCTCTTCCTGGGACCCCAACAGTCCTCCCAATATTTCCCTCCAATTGTGTGTATCAGTTAACCCATTACATTGCCTTTGAACCTTTGTTGCTACCTTGCACTGTATCTTTAATCTAACATACAAAAGAGATCATTATCTATCTTTGTCCTTATGACTGACTTCACTCAGCATAAAGTCTTATAGTTTCATCCATGTTGCTGACAATTGCATGATTTTACTTTTTTTTAGAGTTACGTAGTATTCCATTGGTTTTTATGCATGTATACAACAGTTTTTTGATCTATTCATAGTTGGGTCTTTAGGTCGTTTTCATATCTTGGCTATTGTACTAAGTTTGATGATGAACATGGATAAGTCTGCATACAGTCTGTTAGATACATTTTTTTGTGTTTTAGAATACATGCCAAGAAGTGGCATCATTGGTTCATATTGTAGTTCTATTTTTATTTTTTGATAGATCTACCATATTCTTTCCCTGAAGGCTGAACCAGACAACATCCCCACTAGCAGTGGATTTAGGTTCCTTTCTCACCACAACCCTGCCAGCATTGACTGTTTCCAGACTTCATTCTTGTTGTGTTTGATATCCCATTGTCATTTGACTTGCATTTCCCTAATTATGAGTGACTGTGAACACAGTTTCATAAGCCTGTTGGTCATCCATATGCTCTTTTTGGGGAAGTATCTCTTTGTCTTTCTCCCTTTATGGATCAAGTGGATTCACACATCTTTGATGTGTATTGGCAAGCCTCCCTTTACAAACTATGCTAATTAGTTTTCTCTCAGTGCTATGGAGGCACAACCACAACAATCCAGTGGTCATTGGTGTTTCAGGAAATACTGAATTCTTCCCTTCAAGATTAGCAGTTGGGAGTTTGTTCATGTAAACTTTAGCAGCTGGGTGTTCATTCATGTATTTTCAGCATTTATATAGTTATTTATATTCATTTACTTATAATTTATATAAATTTGTATTTATATTTAACTTATAATATTTGTATACTTATATTTATATAGTTCAGGCAAAGGTACACAGAATTTAGAATCAGGTTCACTTTTGTGTTTAGCTCATTGATATGAATATAACTTAAGAAGATATTTGAATCAGTATAAAATATTCACTTGAACATATTTTAAAGCTGTTATCTTTCATTAAAACTTTTCTTTTCTATTTTGAAGAAAAGAGTGACAAGCTATGGGAGCAGTCAGTTCTCCAGAACATATGTTGGTCCCACCCTGGTCTCCAAGGTGAGTCATTTCTATTCTTGAAAATATTGTTAGTGACTGCTTGGAACTGCAATCCTGCAGTCATTTTACTGCTGGGGACAACACAATTCAGTAAGTGAAAACTTACCAAGTTCACATCTCATTTCCTGACACAAAGGAACGTGTGTGTTCAGTAATATGGCCAGGAGTCTTAACATGTTCACCCACATTTGGGGCATGTAATACTTCAAAGTTTTACAACTTATAAAAACCACTGAAGTAGTCGGAGAGATAGCATGGAGGTAAGGCATTTGCCTTTCATGCAGGAGCTCGATAGTACGAATTCCAGCATCCCATATGATCCCCTGAGCCTGCCAGGAGTGATTTCTGACCATAGAGCCAGGAATAACCCCTGAGCGCTGCCGGGTATGACCCCCCCCAAAAAAAAACTGAAGTATATCACCTTTAAAGAGAAGAAATCATAACTTTATCTGGTATTTTAAGAAATATTACATTAATCCCCTTTTAACTTATGATCATATGTTAAAGATAATCAGAAATCACATCCTAATTCATGCTAGCTCTTCAACTGTTTGTTGTTATTGTTTTTATATTGGGAGGATGGAGATAAGTTACACCTGGCAGTGCTCAGGAATTGCTCCTGGCTCTGTGATCAGGAATCAATCCTGGCAGTACTTTAGGGACCTTATAGACTATCAGGGATAGAACCCAGTTTGGCAGCATGTGATGCAAATGCCCTACCTGCTATACTATCACTATCTATACTATACTATCACTCTACAATTGTTTTATTTTGTTGTTTTTGTTTGTTTGTTTGTTTTGGGGCCACACCCATTGGCCCCAAATGGTCAGGGGTTACTCCTGGCTATGTGCTCAAAAATCGCTCCTGGCTTGGGGGGACCATATGGGAAGCCGGGGGATCCAACTGCGGTCCGTCCTAAGCTAGCACTTGCAAGGCAGATGCCTTACCTCTAGCGCTATTACTCTGACCCTGCTACAACTGTTTTAAATAAACTTTTTTTTTTTATTAAACTGTGATCTTCTTTGGAGATATGTTGAGTTTCTCATGTGTATTACTTGCTTGGGGAATGGTTAATACTTAAATGCCCCAATTACTCTCTAAGTCCTAAACCAGTGTTCACAGCTGATATGAATGACACGCGTGAACTCAGACCTTGGTTCCATAGTGAGTTCAATATTATTAATGTTATTAATGTTCCATGTTGAATGTATGTCCTACAGGTATTTTCAGTTCTCCTCTTTTACAGTCCAGTGAAGGCTAAAAACTATTGAAAGATGATGATGAACAGTTTCATTTGTTGGTTGATTTGGTTTGGTTTGGGGTGACATACATCAGAGTTTAGAGATCATTGTAGGTGGTGCGGGGGATTAAAGTCAGATCAGTTTACATGCAAGGCAAATATCATAACCATCATTCTAGTTCTCTAGTTCCCAAGATTATGAACTGTGAAAAAAGATGTTGATATGTTTGGGAACAGCATCAACACAAAATCAGTCTCTACTGTTTTAGTACGTCATATTGACGTTATCATGGAGGGTTGATGCTCACTGTGGGAAGCAGATCTCATGTCAGATACAGAGCTCCAAGTTCAGCATCTAACAGGAACAGGGAAAATTTAACTTTCACTGTGGTTATTTTGGGGTCATCCTGTCCCTATGGTGCTTTGAGGCGATCAGGACTGCAGCCAACAATGCATGGAAGCCAGTAATACTGAGGAACAAGGTCTCGTACACACCAGACTTAAGCTCCGTACTGGTGATGCATCTCAGCCACTATCTCAACTTCTACTCTCCAACCCCAGTTCTGACTTTACTGTTATTCCTCCACTATGTTTCTTGGACATATCCAGCTAAAGACAAGCATATGGTGTTTTAGTGCAAGGTACACCTGCTTAATTAATACCTGGTATACTTCTGAAAATGCTGAATGAGTGAGACCTGAAAATAATATTTCCAGGGTTGATGTTACATATCTATAAGTTTATAGCTATAAGAAATAATTTTTGGTTATAAGAAATTATTTCCACTACTGCAATAGTGGAAGCAGTAAGACATTTGCCTTGCCGGCTTTAACCTAGGACCGATCGAGGTTTGATACCCCAGAGTCCCATATGATCCCCAATTACTCTCTAAGTCCTAAACCAGTGTTCACAGCTGATATGGATGGCACGGGTGGACTCAGACCTTGGTTCCATAGTGAGTTCAATATTATTAATGTTATTAATGTTCCATGTTGAATGTATGTCCTACGGGTCTTTTCAGTTCTCCTATTTTACAGTCCAGTGAAGGCTAAAAACTATTGAAAGATGATGATGAACAGTTTCATTTGTTGGTTGATTTGGTTTGGTTTGGGGTGACATACATCAGAGTTTAGAGATCATTGTAGGTGTAGAGCTTAGCCAAGAGTAAACCCTGAGCGTCACTGGGTATGGCCCAAACCCCCCCCCCAAATCAATAATTTTTGGAGAAAGGGTGTGGGAGATAATATAGGGGTTACAGTTCTTGCCTTGCATGTGGCTGATCCAGGTTTAGTCCCAGAATCATATGGTCCCTTGGGCACTGCAGATGGAACCATGGAAATCCCAGAGCTGCAATGGTGGCCTGAGTGGCCCAAGTAGTCCTATGTCCTTGTCTCTTGTACTGAATCTGATTGGTGATAATTTTAGGAAGAGTCACTGGGTTTTTCAAGTACCTCTCAGGAGCCTGAATTCTTCTACCCCCCTCAAATCAGGTCCTTTTATTTGTTTAGCATTTTTTTTTCCACACAGCAACTGTCATCCTGTCACCAGAGGGGAAAGTTTATATGAATTGGAATAATGGGAACAGTTCAGTGACATGAATATGCCCCAATACAAAGTAATTGTAAGATATTTAGTTCCTAAAATGCAAGCTTTAATGAGTGAATGGGGAGGACCACTGAGGCCACAGACGCTGTACTTCAGGACAGCATGAATGTACCTGTGACAGCTGGTCCATTCCACTTTGATAGCTGAATTTGCTCCTGCAGCCTCATCTAGAACTGTCCCCTGGTTTATAGACCCAGCTTGGACATGGATATATGTGCAGACATTCCCTGGATATTGTCAGAGTCGTTCATTCCCACTTGGGTTCATTATGAAAATCAGCACTTCTTGGGGTGATAGGGCTCTGTGGAGAAGGCTGTGAGGCCCCAGTGGAGGAACATGGCCTAAACAATGCTAGCCCCACTCTTGTGCTTCTATGGTTTAGTGCCAGAAACTCTGCCACTGCTCATTTCGAAACCTGCAAAGCCTCATCCACAGCAAGCCCTGGCAATCAGGGCCCTCCTATGTGTCATGCTAGGTGATGCATGTTGCACGAGCCTATCAGGAGTAGGAATGATATGGATCCTTGGAGGCTGCCCTGCTTTATGGGAGTTTCTCAGCATAGCTGCCAGTTATCAGGTGGTCATCCTAGAAAGAAAAGCAGAAACCCCACACTGAAATGAGGGGAAATCACCATGTCAGGGTTTTTGGCCACAGCAGACCTTGTAGAGGGGAGAAATTAAACCACTTGCTCACAGTTGATGGGAAGAAGTCTTGGGGAAGGAGGAAGAAGAAGTTTTTCTGTACTGAGCCCTGGGTTTCCCATGAACACCTGCATGCTCATGGCCATAGTGCTGACCCTGCTACCTACTTCCCTCTAGGAAAGGAGCCAGGACTGGAGAAAGTCTGTCCTGGAAGATAGTCGGGCTTGTGAGGAGACTCTGTATGGTCAGTAGAAAATCATCTTTTTTTTTGTATCAATAGAAAATCATCTTAATTTTAACAATTACACATATTTTTATTATTTTAATTTATTGTCAATAATATTGAACTTTTTGCTGTTTTTTTTTTTATTGTTTTGGGGTCACACCTGCTACTAGTCAAGGCTTACTCAGACTCTGTGCTCAGGGGTCACTCCTGTTGGTGCTTGGGGAACCATATAAAGTGCCAGGAATTGAACATGGGTCTACACAGCATGCAAGGCAGGCTCCCTACACACTGTACTATATCTCTGGCCCTTATTTTAATATTTTATCTACTTTTTTTCTTTTGGTTTTTGGGTCACACCTAGCAGCACTCAGGTGTTACTCTGGCTTGACACTCAGAAATTGCTTCTGGCAGACTTGGGGGCTATATGGGATACCAGAAATCGAACCGGGGTCTGTCCAGGATTGGCTGCTTGCAAGGTAAACGTCCCACCATATGCTATTGCTCCGACCCCTCTTTTATCTACTTTTAATGTGAAAAATTGTCAGTTCCCCCTCACCAAAGTCCCATTGCCACCCTCTGGCCATTATCTCCAACTCTCACTTCTACTGATCATCTTTCATTCCTGTTTCACAAAGGAGCGGAGCCATCTGACTAGTGTCTCCACTTTCTTACTCATTTTAACCAGCACAACAAGTTCAAGTTCATCCATTTGGTCACAAAAGGCACACTTTCAGTGCAGTGTAGAACTCTAACAAATATACAATGACAGATTCATGATCTAAGCATCTTGTTGATTACATTTCGGTTGATTTGAGTTTTGGCTACAGGAGTAATGCATATGCACATATTTATATATGCCATTAAAAGTAAGCAAATGAAATCAAGCCACTTGTTACTACCTAGATGAGCTGAAGCATAGTAGGCTGAGTGAAAATAGTCAGGAGTGCAGGGACATGGACAGAATAATCTTTCTTATGTGGGATATAATCTATCATATGTGGGAGGGAAAAACAAATAGCCAAAGAGAATTGAACCCAAGAACCGGTCTATAGAACTAGACTTGCTTGGGATGTGGGATAGTTGAGAGAGATCCTTGAGACAGTGGTGGAGGAAGCAGACATTCTGGTAGAGGGTGTGGGATTGGAACATTGCATGCATGAAACCCGATCATTCATAGTATCATGAATCATTGGTGTCTCAAAAATAAACTAGCACTTTAAAATCACAATTCCATGCATAGTTTTGCTTAAGACAAGGTCAAAATAAAGGTTAAAGATTAATTTAAAACAAAATTTGGGACTGGAGTCATAGTACAGCAGGGAGGGCATTTGCTTTGTACATGGCTAACCTAGGGTTAAACCCCGGCATCCCATATGGTCCCCCAAGCCCACCAAGAGTGACTTCTGAGCGCAAAGCCAGGAGTAACCCCTGAGCACTATGAGGTATGTTCCCAAAACAAAAAAATCTCTATTGAGTAAATGTAACATGGTATAACATGTGCATATTGGACCAATGGGATTCATATTCATATGAAACTAGCTGAGAAAGTTTGGGATTAGATCTACTTTTCTCACATGTTCCCAGTAGAAGATGCTATTGCTACAAGTCAATTAACCACACTTTGGGGAGCAAGGATGCAGAATTATCCTAATCTGAATCTTAAATCACACACATTGACTGGAGAAGGCTGTTGAAAATGAAAATTCTTAGGACCTGAGAAATAGTGGAGCAGAGAGGGTAGTTACATTGTAATAGAACCAGGCTTGATCCCTGGCATCAAATATGATCCCCTTGAGCACTACCAGGAGAGATCCCTGAGTAGAGACAAAAATAAATCCTGAGTGCCACCAGTGGTGACCTAGGAACTAAAACGAAGGAAAAGAAAAGAAGAAGAGAAGGGAAGGGAAAAGACATACCAAGGAGTAACAGAGACAGGCACGTTGATGGCACACTAAGAGAAAGGATGCTTTCAGGTGGGCATAGTGATAGGTGCTGCCTACTGCCTATTGCTTAGCCGAAATCTCTCTGTAAAGAAAGGAGTCGCTCTCCACTCACTCTACTGAGCAAAGACCGCTGGAAAATTCATTTCATAACTTGTGCTTACTCATCTGTACTCTGCCTGAGCCCAGAAATACTGGCCTTCCCTGTGGCAGAAAAACCACCAACACTTCCTTATTGGGGTGTGGCCCTTTAAGTTACCCTGTGTGGCTGTGGTCACAGAAGTTTGAAAAATCTAGATAAGCTGAGGTTTACTTCAAAAACAAAGACAGGAAAGCAAATGTTAATGGAAAGTAAGTTAATGGTAAGCTCTTCAAGTGATACTTTGATTTGGAATTTTTTTATTGCTACTTCTTAAATGTTTGGTCTTGAGACCACACCTGCAGTGCTCAGTCTCACTCCTGCTTCTGTTTAGCAGGATTAAACAATTTTTGTTTTATTAAAGCACCATGATTTACAAAGTTATTCAGAGTTAATGCTCCAGCATCAATCCACCTCCCCCTTAGTCAATTTCTCTTCACCAATGTTCCCAGATTCTCTCCCAAACCATCCTGACACCGCAGATTCCCGACCACTACCAGGGGTAAAGAGTCTCCAAGAGTCAAGACCCAAATACATATTTAAGAACTATATATATATATATATATATATATATATATATGTATATATGTATATATATATATATACACATATATATATTTCTTTTTTTGTTTTTTGTTTTTTGGGTCACACCCGGCAGCGCTCAGGGGTTACTCCTGGCTCCATGCTCAGAAATTGCTCCTGGCAGGCACAGGGGGACCATATGTGGCACCGGGATTTGAACCGATGACCTTTTGCATGAAAGGCAAACGCCTTACCTTCATGCTATCTCCCGAGCCCCTATATTTCTTATATATATAAGAATATATATATATTTGTACATATATGCAAAGGCATATATGCATATATATAAAAAATATATATATACATACATACACAAAGGCATATATGCATACACACTAAAAGGAACTACATACAGTCTTAGAGGCAGAGCACCGAGCCCCTGGGGTTTGGAGGTCCTGGAGCGCCGGGCCTGCCCCCTCCTTTTGCGGGAGCGGACGGGTGACAGAGGGAGAGGGAGAGGGAGGACCCCAGCGGAGCCCCCGGGGAAGGCGCTTCTGCCTGGGAGGGTTACGGGGCAGACGCACCAGCATCCTGGGGCGGTGCCGCTCAGGAGAAGGAGGAGGAGTCTACATTTGCCCCGCCCCTACGCTCTCACTCGCCCCGCCCATTCTTTAGCCCCGCCCCTCTTCCGTTAACCCTGCCCGTCTTTGAGCTCCGCCCCGTCTCCTTTAGCCCCGCCCACGACCCGGCGGTCTCATTAGTCCCGCCCTCTTTCTTTTAGCCCCGCCCACTAACTAGCCCGTCGGCCCCTTTTAGCCCCGCCCCGCCGCTCTCCTTCGCCCCGCCTCTCTTTTAGTTCTGCCCCGCTCCACTTTAACTCTGCGCGTCTTTGAGTCCGCCCCGCGTCCTTTAGCCCCGCCCACTACACCGCCGCTCCCTTTTAGCCCCGCCTCCCTTGGCCCCGCCCCGCCCCTCCGGGCTGAGTTTAGCGCTGGCAGTTCGGAAGTGAAGAGGCCGGGCAGCCAGCTAGGAATGCGAGAGCCCGGAAAGATTCGCCGAGTCTCCGGCATCCGCGCTCGGTGAGTACGGCTCGAGCCGGGTTCTTGGGTTCTACAAGTGCGGCGGCTGCGCTCTGGGCTCCGGCTGCTCGCGGCGATCAGGGATCCGGGCTCGGGGAGGGCTGCTCTTGGGGCTTCCGACCAGGGCTGGGGTTGTGGCTCCGTCTCCTCCGGCGCCCCCAGCTCCGGGCCCGCCCACGGAGGTGACCCTGATTTCATGTCACCGCCTACGGGTTCGTGGAGCCGAGTCACCCGCCCGATCTCCTCTCCTTCCTTCCCCCGAGACTCCCCAAACACCCCCAGACCTGGAGGTGGTGTGAGCTCGGCCCGGGACTGCTGGAACGAAGGCTTCGATTTCCCAGGCGTAGTAGTGTCTGCTCTTAGATCTTTGCTACAGAGCGAGCTCAGGCTGCAAAAAAAAACCCTCCCTGGGAGACTTGACTCAGTGGCACTGTGAGCAAAAGCTGCACTGGGAGGGCCTCTCCTGGCTGGCTTTGGCTGGGCGTGGCGCTGAGGGCGATCGCTACTTACCCAGGCCCAGAGGGTCAGGCCCATGGGTCCTGCCCTATGCTGCTGTTGGAAGAATCTCTGAGCCGAGAGCTTGGTGTGTCTGTCGGTCCAGAAGATCTGGTGTTCACGTCTTCTCCACTGCCAGGCGCCGGCAGGGGCCGAGCAAACTTCTTCAACCAATTTTACTTGCCGCTGCAGTGTGTGAGGTCGCGCCCTAGAAGGCTCCCCTAAGCTGCGGATTTGGGTGCTATAACTGTGCTGAAAACCTGGCTTCAGAGCAGCTGCTTTCAGGGCCTACTCCAGCATTTTAAAAGTTCCTGCGGTCTGGGAGCATTTCTGGAGAGAAAAGCCTCTGCATTGCGGGGCGGAACACGGGCTAGTCAAAGAGGGAACTTGATTTTTTTGTTGTTTTTAATTTTTGTTTTGGTTCTGTGGCCACACCCGTCAGTGTTCTGAGCTCTGAGCTTACTGCTGGCTCTGCTCTCAGGGATCATTGCGGCAGGGCTCAGGGGACCATCTGGGGTTCCAGGGATCAAACGTGAGAGCCAGTTGTGTAAAAAGCAAGTTTCTTATCCCCTGAACTCTAGTTCTCTTCATGTCCCCCCACCTCCTGGTACCAGTTTTAAGGCAATCTGGTTTGTTTGGTATAATATCAGGTAGGTCAAGTATTGCTGACTTCGTTTGCTAGGATTTGCAAGAGTTTCAGACTTGGAATCTGTGTCTACTTTTGCTAAGGATTAAAAAGAAGCTAATCAGGTCCCAGGACCTGATTATTATTATATATATACATATATATATATATAATCAGGTCCCAGGATATATATATATATATGTATATAAATATATATGTATATATATCCAGCATATATATATGCTCCAACCTGGCAGGATCCAGTTTGTGACTCTACAACTCATCAGACAGTAGTTGCTGCCGAGATAGATGGGCTGGACAAACAGAGTCCCAGACCCACAGTGTGGCCCTGCTGGACAGGCTGGGATGTGAGTTGGATGGCAGTGGGGGGAGTAGGGCTGGTACTCTCAGTTCTGTAGGACTTTAGACAGCATCTGACTCTCTGGCCCTGCACTGGGCCATCTGGCCCTTGTGGCAAGTTTTCCCCTCCTTTCGAAGACCCCCAGGAACCCTAAGCACTCCTGGGGAGCCCTTACTCACCCCACACACACCCATAAACGAAAGGAAAAAGAGTAGAAATAAAAATGACTAGTAAGAGCTCTGGTTCATGGGCCTGCGCTGGCCAGGGATTGGGAAGAGAATATGGGTGGTCGTAGAGTAGATATGGCAGTCGTTGTCATATACCCTAATGCACAAGGAATGGGAAGGATTGAGGCCAGACTCGGGAATCTCCTTGGGCCCATTTTTCTAAAAATGGACTTTAGAAATTGGAACCCTGAGACAGGTGAGAGAGGCCACTGCAGTACAGAAAAAGCAACCAGTGTGGGCAGACTGTAGGGTCTACTGTGGGGTGAGGTACCTCTGAGAGGTGTGGGAGCAGCCACGCCCAAACCTGAATCTCTCTTTACTCTGTCTACACGGCTCTCTGCCATGCTATATGGGTCTGCATGGATTATTTTGAGGCTCCCCACAGAGCTGGCTAACCTCTATCTCTACACACAGACAGGGTTTGATTCCATCCGTGGCACCTGGACACTATTTTGCCCCAGACTAGAGAGTTCAGCCAGACACCTCACTGCCCAGTGTATTTGTCTCAACTCCAGGCAGACTTCCAGGGGTGGCCCAAGTGAGTGCTGCAGTGGAGAAAGCAGGAGATTCACA
>PVKC010032497.1:0-14233 GCA_004027635.1 Crocidura indochinensis | reverse complement strand
TGTTTTTCACGTCTGCCATTTCAGTTTGAAGTTGAGCTACCGTGTTTTTCAGGCCTGCCATTTCAGTTTGAAGTTTTCTGAGTTCTGTCTTTGTGTTCTGTTCAGATCGATCTATGCTTTCTTGGAGTTTTACTAACATATTCCATATTTCTATTTTAAATTCCTTATCCGAGAGGTTAAGTGGATGATTGTGATTTTTTGGGTCGTCCAAGCCATCATCTTCATTCTCAGTGCCTAGTGTTTGCCTACGAGCTTTCCGCATTGTTGCTCTAGTAGTGTGGTTTTTCCTGCGTGTTGTGATGGGGTTTATTGGTTAGAAAGAGTGCGCGGCCGCGAAGTGAAGCGGAGCGGCCGTGCTCTTCTGGGGCGCCCGGAAATCAGCGCTATTGGGCAGGCGTGGATGCGGAGAAATTCCCAGCCTGACGTCACAATCAGGGGACCTTGCTTTGCAGAGTACTTGCTATAGCCGGTTTTCAGTCTAATGGAATATTCCTGGGTGTTTCAGCCCTAGGATGGACTTCTGGGAGAGCAAGTCTTTTTTGGGGACCAGTTTGGTCCACTCCCACGAAGTCCAGAACAGCAAAGGACAAAGAAACACAAAGAAAAGACAAGACTCACAGTTCTTAGGAGTTGGCCCTACTGGGCAGCTTCTTTTCTTTTTTAATAATATCTTTTTTTGTTTTTTGGGGGGGGGCCACATCAGTTTGATGCTCAGGGGTTACTCCTGGCTAAGCACCCAGAAATTGCCCCAGGCTTGGGGAGACCATATGGGACGCCAGGGTATCCAATCGCGGTCCTTCCTTGGCTAGCACTTGCAAGGCAGACGCCTTACCTCTAGCGCCACCTCACCGGCCCCACAAGTTTTTTTGTTTGTTTGTTTTGTTTTGTTTTGTTTTGTTTTGTTTTGTTTTGTTTTGTTTTGTTTTGTTTTGTTTTGGGGTCACACCCAGCAGCGCTCAGGGGTTGCTCCTGGTTCTATGCTCAGAAATCGCTCCTGGCAGACTCGGGGACCATATGGGATGCCAGGATTCAAACCACCATCCTTTTGCATGCAAGTCAAACGCCTTACCTCCATGCTATCTCTCCGGCCCCAGAAGTTTGCAGATCTTTTTTTCATATCTAATTTTGTATTTTTCACCCCTGACACAGAGCAAAATACTGCTTTTGAAAAGGTCCAGTTTATCAGTATTTCCTTTTATGAATCTTGCTTTCGGAGATCAAGTATAAGAAAGACTATTTATTCTATAGTCAAAAGATGTCCTACTTTGGAAAGGGAGTTCTATAGTTTTATGCTTGTCATTGAGCCTTCTGGTCTATTTTGAGTTAATTTTTATGTAAGACAGGAATTTTAGGTAGAGATTTATTTTTTCCTATAGATATTCAATTGCTCCATAATCATGTGTTTAAAAAAATGCTGTCGTTCCTCCACTGAATTACTTTCACACTTCTGTCAAAAACTCAGTTGGGCATATTTGTGTGGGTTTATTTTGGGGTATTCTGTTCTGTTCCAATGATCTGTGTGTCTGTCCCTCTGCCAATACCACACATCTTGATTAATGTAGTCATATAATAAATCTTGAAACTGGGCAGACTGATTCCTTCATTTTATGTTTTGTCAAAATTCAGCTCTCCTAATTCCGCTTGTGTTTTAGATACAATTTAGAATAATTTTGTCTATATTTAACCAAAAATGTAATTGATGATTGGATTTTGATTGGACTTGGATAACCATGTATATCAATTTGGGGAAAATGTCTATCTTTACTATGTCAAGTCTTCTAATTTATTAAATGGAAGATCCATCCACTCATCTCGCTCTTCTTTTCAGTATACAAGTCTTTTGTGAGTTTTGTTTTATTTACACCTGAGAATTTCTGTTCAGTAGGAAATTGCATTGTAGTTGAAGTTTTACTGTCCATATGTTCATCAGTTTCACATAGTCTATTGTAATCTCTTAGGATTACACATGTAGCTAATCCTATCAACTGCAAATAGTGATAGATTTACCTCTGTTTTAATGGGTTATGTCTTTTAGTTCATTTTCCATGACTGTTTTGAATAGCAGCATAGAATTCAGGCACCCTTGCTTTGTTCCCAGTCATAAAGGGAACACAGGCTGTTTTTAACCCTTAAGTGTGGTGCTACTGCAGGTTTATTATAGATATGCTTCAGTGAGTAGAGAAAGTTCCTCTCTTCTCCTGATTTTCTGAGTTTTGACTGAAAGGGTATTTACTGACTTTTATCAAGTGCTTTTTCTCTTCGTCAGTGATATATGTGATTAATCATATTGTAAGTGATTTGTGTGTGTTTTTAGATCATTGTAGATTCACATGCCATTATGAGAACAATAAAGACAGGTCCCGGATTCTACTAATGATTCCATCTAATAGTACAATCTCGTATTCAGGAGGCTGAAATTGGTACTGTCAGCTACAGAACCCTCCATCACCACCTTTTTCCTTCTTGACACCCATTTGTGAACTCATTCTTACTTCCCACACTAACCCACTCCTAATCCTTGGCAACCACTAATGAGCCCATTTGGATTGCTTTGTCATTTTGTGGAAGTTATATAAGCAGAAGCACCCAATGTATACATTTTTGTCATTGGCTTTTTTTTTTTCAGTTGGCATAATTCCCTGTATAATCTTATCCAGGTCATTGTAGATATCAACAGTCCAATGGGATTTTTACTATTGAAAAGTATTTCAGGTCATGTATATACCAGTTTGTTTAGCCATTTGTCCAATTGGGATTTCTGGTTATTTCTTTCCAATATTTGGCTACTGCATATATTCACTTGCAACATCTTGATTTCTCCCTGATAAATACCCAGGAGTGTCCTTGCTAGGTCAGAGCGTAATTACATGTTTAGTTTCTTAAGGACCTGCCAAACTTTTTCAGAGTGGTTACAAAATATCACATCCTATCATTAGTAGCATTTAATGTTGTCACTATTTTATAAAAAGACGAAATTCGCACAGCAATTCAGTGGCATTTAGTAATTCATAATCTACTGAACCATCATATTTATCTATCCCTTGAACATTTGCATCAGCCCCAAATAAAACCTCATACTTATTACCTGCTCCCTATGGCTTTATAACAACAATCCATGGTGTGGATGGACCACATTCAACTTCTCCTTTCATTCAGCAGTGTACCTTTTGGTTGTTTCTACTTTGGGGGCTCTAATAAGTAATGCTGCTATGAATATTTGTGGGAAAATATTTCCTTAAGCACCTATTTCCAATTATTTGGGGTAAAAACCTATAAATGGAGCCATAGGATCACATGCTACTCCTGCATTTAACTTGAGAGACTGTCAAACTGTTTTCCACAATAACTATTATTACAAACCCATCAGCAATATATAAGGGTTTCAGTTTCTACATTATCAATAGCCTATTTCTCTCTCTTTTTTCTTTATTTTCTCTTTCTTTCCTTTTCTTTTTGTGTTTAGATTCCACTCAGTGATTATTGGGGTTAACCCATGACTCTGCACTCCAGAAGCAATTCAGGTGGGCTCAGAGCACCATATAGGTTGCCAGGTACTGAACCCAAGTCAGTTTAATGCAAGGCAAATTCCCTACCCATTGTACTATAGATCCAACCCCATTTTCCTTTTATTTTCTGTAATAAACTTGGTATTGAGTATCAAATCCAGCGTCTTTTATCTGTAAAGCATTTATACTCTAAGTGGCATCCCACAACTCAAAAAAAAGATAACTCTTTTAATGTGAAGTGTGAGGGACAGATGCTCTTTTACCCAAGAAGTTTGTATTTTGATCAAGTTCAATTACATATTGGTGTTGCTCTGAGACATTTAGTTTCAGACCTAAGCATCCATGACCCAATGTCATGAAGTTTTCTTCCCCTTTTTCCTCCTGAGATATTGTTTTAGTTCCTTATGACCATTATTCCGTTCTGAATTTATTTGTACAACTGTGTAAGTATAGGGATTCAATTTTATTCTATGGCATGTGACTATCCAGTTGTTTCTTCTATTTAATTCTTACCCATTGGGGCCAGAGCAACAGTACAGGAGGTAATGCAATTGCCTTGCACTTGGCCAACTTGGATTCATTGTCTGGCACCGCATATGGTGCGCATATCACTAAGAGTGATCCCTGAGAATGTTACACTGGTGAAGGAGGGTGTTCTTTTTATGATTGAAACCCAACTGTAATCATGTTTGTAATCACAGTATTTAAATAAAGGTATTATTTAAAAATAATGTTAGCAAAGTGAAAAAAAGAGTGATCCGTGAGTACAGAGCCAGGCGTAAGCCCTGAACACCACTGGGTGTGGCCTAAAATCCAAAATTAAGGAATAAAACAAAAACTATTGTCCCCTTAAATTTTACATATTTTTTTCACTCTTACTAAAGTTTACATTGATAGGATTTACCTATTTTATGCAAAACTTAAAAAATATTTTTTTTGGTTTTGGGTCACACCCGGCAGTGCTCAGAGGTTATTCCTGGCTCCATGCTCAGAAATTGCTCCTGCCAAGCACGGGGGACCATATGGGACGCCGGGATTCAAAGCAATGACCTTCTGCATGAAAGGCAAACGCCTTACCTCCATGCTATCTCTCCGGCCCCAACTTAAAATGTTTTAGCACAATTTTATAATATTAGTCTTTAACTCATATAATTCTAAAAAATAAAGATACACTTTTTGGTTTATGTGGCAATGGAATGATCTAGATATGAAAGTATGATTGACAGTATTATAAACTCCAGTATGTTAATACAAATAGCTTAAAGTAAAACATAGATAAAAGACTTATTTCTTCCACTAAAAGGTTGTGGCATTTTTAAATCTAAGAGCTAAAAGAGATAGTACAGGGAAAATTGCCTTGCATGCAACAAACCCTGATTTGAACACCTGCTCCACATAAAGTCCCCCAGTACCAATAGGGGTCACAGAGCCAGGAGTAGCCCCAAAGCACTTCTGGGTGTTATCCACATGCTAAAAATATCTATTTGCACCAGATTTATGGGTTTATTTTTTTGAGTCTCAGGTTTATTTCATTAATTTGCCTGGCTTTCATCAGGTCAGTGCTACCATGTTGGTTTGATTACTGTAGGTTTATAGCACATTTTAAATTGGAAAGTGATATCTCCAACTTATGCTTTTAATTTTCAATATTATTCTGAGGTGATGTGTGAGTATTATTACTCCTTTGTTTGTTGCTATGTGGATAAATTTTTGAATACTGAGCAAGTCTTTTATGCCTATAATAAACCCTATCTGATAATTGGTGTATAAGCCTCATAAAAATTTCTCAAAGTTTAATGAGGATTTTTGTGTCCAAAGGCATGAAAAATATTAATTCTGTATTTATCTTTTTGCGTCTTTGTCTTGGTCAAGGTAACACATTGAGTTGGGAAATGTTCTTCCTCCTGTCTTCTGAAGGAAATTACATAAAATTGGTGCTAATTCTTCTTTAAACAATCAGTATAATTATCTAGTGAAAGCAGCTAGGTCAGGAGTTTTAATTTTCTAGAGATTATATTATGCATTTAATTTACTAAATATTTATAACTATTTATTGCCATTCTTTCAGACTGGGTGAATATTGATAGTGTGTTTTTAAATTATTGGCTTATTTCTTCTCATTTCACATTTTATGTATGTAGAGCTGTTTGCTATATTCTTGTTTTTAGCCTGTGGATGCCAATAGGAGTGGTAGTAAAGCTTCTTTGTTCAAAGTATTAGCAATTTTTGTCTTTTCTCTATGGGGCAGTCTTGTTTAGAGGCTTGTCAGTTTTATTAATACTGTTTTTTTATTTATTGATTTTGTTTTCAACCACACTCAGAGATACTCAGGACGTATTCTTGGCTCTTTAATCAGGAATCACTCTTAGCAGGTTCAGAGGACCATGTGAATTGCCAGGATGGAACTTAGGTTGGCCACATTCAAAGCAAGCACCCTACCCACTGTACTTGGCAATTAATATGTTTTAAGGACTGTTTTTTTCCATGTAGTTTAATATAGTTTCTAGTTCTCAATGTTATTTCATTATCTACTGATACCTGTCATTAATACTGCTTTCCTTCTATTTGGGTTTAATTTGCTTTTTACTTGTTTTTTTTTTAATTTTTTTAATTTTTAATTATGAGAACAAACATGCAAAGAAAGAGGACAAGGTAAAGTTACAGTGGAAGGACAATCACCTATAAACAGAATTTTCAGAAGTTCCCTTGCTGATAGTGGTTACAAGTTAGGTGTGGCCGCGCTTTTTGGGTGGGGGACCTGGAGAGATTTCTTGTTGTTCAGAGCCGATTTGGTAGAGAAGAAGCAGGAAAGAGGCTGAGCGACTGGCTGGTGTTCTTTTTAAAGTCTCTGGGTGCCTAATCGCCTGGCTTGATTGGCCCCATGTGGGCCAGGTGGGGCCATCTTACCGAGTGCAGGGACCTGGAGGTTCCTTGTTCGGAGCCGGCTCGGTAGAGAAGAAGCAGGAAAGAGCTACTTGTTGTTTTTTTTAACAGAAGCTTGGATGCTGGTTTTTTAATTTTTTTTTTCACTTCTATCGCAAGCATTCAAGGCTATAAATTTCCCTGACAGTATAGCTTTATCAGTGTCCCATAAAGTTTGATATATTTCATTTCCACTTAGTCATAAGTGTTTTTAAATTTTCTCTTGATATCCTATTATATCATTTAAATATGTAGTGTAGTTTCCAAGTGTTTGGAGATCTTGTTGCATTTCTGTTGTTTCCTACATATCACGTAGTGTTGAAACTCATTCAAAATAATTATGAATTGTTTTATAGTACAGATTATGTCTACTTTAGACATTTTCATCAGGAATATATATATGTATGTATATATGTATATATATTTTGGTTTTTGGGTTACACCCGGGAGTGCTCAGGGGTTACTCCTGGCTCCATGCTCAGAAATTGCTCCTGGCAGGCACGGGGGACCATATGGGGCACCGGGATTCAAACCGATGACCTTTTGCATGAAAGGCAAACGCCTTACCTCCATGCTATCTCCTGGGCCCCAGGAATATATTTTTAACTCATCTAAATTGTGGGGCTGGAGACATAGTACAAGGGTTAAGTTGCGTGTCTTGAATGTGGTCCACCCCAATTGGATAACTTGCACTACTTCGTCCCTTGAGGAGCCCCAGATGGAGTCCTGGAGACCCCTGAGTACTGTCTGATAATGCCAGGGTGTCCTGGTTCCAAGCAGCTCCTGCTCTTCTGAGACTTTTCTTGAGCAATAAGCCCAGTTAGTCAAGAATCACTGGGAAAGACTCCCAGAATTCATAAGCATTGCATGGAAGTACCCAACAATATAGAAATGTGATCTGTTTTCTATAAATATTTATTAGATTCTGATAGATGATAGTTTGTAGAATTATTCTATACCTTACATATTTTCTGTTTATTTGGGATTTTTTGAACTGTTGATGTCTCCACTGTAAATGTTATTTTTCCTAAGACTTCTCAAAGTTATTTTACTTGTCAGTTCAAACATATTTTAAGGCTGATATTTTATGCATGCACATTTGCTATTGCATAGTCTTCTTGGTGATTGATCCTTTTGTCATTCCATTATGTCCCTTTTTTTCTAAATTTGATTTTATTTATTCTTTCTAAGTTTGATATCTAATTATTAGTTACCTGATACTTTTATGTGGATATCAATATAAATATTTTCCATTCTTTATCTCTAAAACTATCATACTATCATATGATTACATATGATGTGAACATATTGTAAATAACATGTAGTTGAGTCAATGGTTTAATTGATATATTGAAACCATTTTCACTAAACAAACATACTGACAAGCTAGTACTTAATTCTGTTAGTCATTTTTATTTATGTTTGTTTTATGTTTTTGTTCTTATGCATCCTTACATCCATATGTTTAAAAGGTTTTAGAGGAGCTGGAGCAATATAACAGCATCTAGGGCTGAGTTCAACCAATGGCATCGCATATGGTCTCCTGAGCTCCACCAAGAATAATTTCTGAATACAGAGCCAGGAATAACCTATGAGCATTGCCTGGTATGACACACAAAAATGTTTTAGAATATTATTCAATGACTCCTATGTGGTATTTTGAGCATATTTTATATGCTATTTCGAGTGATTGCTCTACATAATACCATGTATAAAAACATGCTCTTTATATATATTTATAAAACATAGTATTTCTATGCTGTCAATATTGTACCAGTTTGAGTGGAGTTGAAGAAACCTTATTCTTTCCACTCCTTTGCTCTCCATGTATAATGGAGTTGTGTTAAATATTTCTTCCTCGTATCTTTAAAACTGAAGTACGCAATTTTATCTTTGGTGCTCTAGCCATCATCTAAAAAGAAAACTTAGATGGTGGGTCTAATCCCTGCACCCCATATGGTCCCCCGAGCCTGCCAGGAGCGATTTCTGAGCATAGAGCTAGGAGTAACCCCTATGCGCTGCCGGGTGTGACCCAAAAATAAAAACAAACAAAACTTAGACAATTTGAAAAAATAGTCTATTATTTATCCATATTTTTGCTCATAGGTCAGGGGATTGAGCTTCACTCAGAATGTTCAGGGCCTACTGATTCTGTGCTCTGAGGTGACTTCTGGCATTGCTAAGGGATCATTTGTAGTGCTGGGGATCAAAGCAGGGTCAGCTGCATACAAGGCAAGATTCACTGTACTACCTCTCTGGCCCACTCACATTTCTTTCTTTCCACTCTTCTTTGTTTCTTGATGGTGTCTGAGATTCTTTCCTTGATCTTTTTATTTCTGTTTAGAGAACTGCCTTTAACCTTAGCTATAGTTAGTTGTTGACAAATTCTGTGGTCTGTTCTTGGAAAAGTCTTTGATCTTTCCTGTATCTACAGTTAACTTTCACTGGGATATATCCAGCACTTGAAAATGTTTGTGCTACTTTCTGGCCTCTATAGTTTCTGATCAGTGAAAAGGTTGTTGTCATTCAGACCTCTCCCCTGTATAAGTAAGTTGTTATTTCTCTCTTTGTGTTTTCAGGACTTTACTTAATGTTGCAGAAGTTTGATTATGCTAAACATTGGACTAGGGTTTATTTGTTTTGGACTGTTAGGGATTTACTTAGTTTCTTGAATTTACGTTAGTATCTTTTACCAAATCTGGGGAAATGTTTAATGATTATTTCTTTGCATACATTTTCTTCCCTACTCTGTTTCCAGCTAGTCAATCTTAATTTTTTTGTTCCAATCCTATATGAACCTATACTACTTTTAATTTTTCCAGTTATTTTCCCTATTGTTCAGATTGGGTAATTGCTATTCTCTTCCCCCCCACCCCCCGTTCCCACCATAATCTCCTAGCTTGCTCTCACCCATTAAACTTATGTTTATTTCATTGAGGTTTATTTTTTTCAGTTCCAGAATTTCTACTTGGTTATTCTCTGTATTTTCTATATCTTTGCTATGGTTTATCATTTTCTTTTGCTTCAAGCTTGATTATAATTGTTGATGGAAACACTTTAATGTTATGTTTTAAAAGAATTGTCCAATAGTTCTGATGTCCATGTGATCTCAATGCTGGCATCTGTATTTTCTTTTTCATATGGTGAGGTTTCCGACTCTAGGTATGAAGAGTTGTTTTCCATCAAAATCTGGACACCCCAAGTATTATAATACTGGCTTTTCCTTGAATTTTTTTTAATTTCCTTAAAACTGACTTTCTTTGACAATATTATGGAAAGTAAAGAGAATATTGCCATCTTATTTCCACCTATGATGTGGAAACCCAAGTTCCACACTTGGTCTCCACTGGTACCTCAGAGTTTGATGTGACTCTTTACTTGGGCAGCACTCTTATTTTTCTGGCTTCCCACCAGGCTTCCATGGACTCAGCCCTAGCCCTGCCTGGCATAGGTGAGAACACCTTGTTACTCTTGCCCAGGTAGGAAAAATTGTTTATGGCCTCATTACTGCTCTGTCGGAATAGAAGTCCTAACTAACCTCTGATACTGCCCTAATGGGGAGAGGCAGTGGAGCCATTACTGCCAGGTGGAGGTGGAGACTAAGTCTCTATCAGCCTTCCCTGACTGGACAGAATGGAACCACCACTTTTCTGCAACACTTAGCTGAATTAGAGGAGGTATTATATAAAAGCTTTCCTATCTTGGCAGAGTGTGAATTTCTTGATCCGTTGACCAAAGATCATAGGCTTTTTTGAGAACTTTTTGGCCTTTATAAGCCCATTAGGGATACCAGCTTCTTTCATATCCTGAATGAGGCCCATAAAGCAAAAAGAACACCCAAGCAACTTACCACCCCTCAGTCCATAGGAATCAATCTCCTCTATCTACTTTCTTGTGGAAGTTTGTTTGTTTGTTTTGTTTTGTTTTATTTTTTGCTTTTGCTTTTTGGGGGCCACATCTGGTGACTCTCAGGGGTTACTCCAGGCCATGCGCCCAGAAATCGCTCCTGACTTGGGGGACTATATGGGATGCTGGGGGATTGGACCACCGTCGGCCCTAGGTTAGCATGTGCACGGCAAATGCCCTACCATTTGCACCACCGCTCTGGTCCCTTCTTGTGGAAGTTTTATATGTACTGTCCAGTGGTTTAGGCTGTTCTATGTGTGAAGCAGTAAAATACTTCTTCATTCCAACAGAAGCCTGTATGTGGATATTTACAGCCTGTTTTTTTATTGCTGAAGGTTGGTGATGGGAGAGCTCCCCTCATGTAATCAGAGCTTTAGAAAGCTCTCATGGCATATCCAGATCATTAAAACAAGTCTCCTGGGAATGCATGTGTCTGCCCATTGTCTGCAGAGGGCTAGCACTGGGGTATCACAGCCTGCTCAGGTTTGTAAGTCAGTGTGCTAACATGTCCTGAGCCCTTCCAACCTCCACTGCTTCCTTGCATTATCTTTCAGGCTATGAACTTTTAGCTCACTTGGTTGGGGTTCTCGCAAGGTGGAGCTAGGCGCTGCTGCATCTAGATACCATTTGGCTCCAGTAGAGCTAAAAGGGTAAAGCCTCTTGATTCAATGGTAGGGATTGGCACCAAAGGTCAGAGAATTTCCTAGACCTGCCACTTGAAAACGTCAGACCTAGGTGCCACAGCTGTGTCAGTTACCTCAGGCTGGTTCTCATCAAGGCCTAGCTTCAATGTAGCCAATTGATTCAGAGCCATGTCCCAGAATTCTGGGGGTGGAGAGAAATGGGGGTGGTGAGAGGGCACAGCCAAAGAAATGTGTAGTCCCTGCCCCAACCTGTTGTTAAGAGTGAAAGTCTGTGATTCATGGGTTTGATGGTCACACATCTGAAAGACAGTATATTTTTTTTGTCTCCCTAAGCCCTGTGTCTAGGTCGTTTGGGAAGCACCTTGGAGAGTCAAGAATAAAATTGCAGGTCAAACAATGGATGACTGGAAAAGTCGGCTTATAATCAAGAGCATGCTTCCCAATTACTCCGTGGTGGGAAATCGGCAGGAGCCCAGAAAGCTCCAGGAATCGGTCAGACAATGGGCTCTTGGGGGGAGGGGGGTGCTGAATGCTTCTAACTTGAAACTTGAATGTATATCATTGACATGTGCTATGCAAAATGTAGTGACAGGGAAACAACCCAACATGTAAGGAATTGTTGTTTGAACCAGGCAACATCTAGGAGATGAGCTGGCCTTTGGGGGGGAGTAGGAAATACAGTCCTAGCTCCATCTATATTCCCACTCCAAGGATTTCTGCATCAGGCCCTCCAATTAGAAAGAGGAAGGGTGAAGGGAAAGAGAAGCCTATTTTTTTCTCTCTGTAGAACCCACGAATGTGGGAATGACAGGCACTAGATGTATTGCACCAGTTTCCTTGTGCCACTGAGAACCGGAAGCTAGCAAGGAGGGCTCTGAAGGGGATCCCCAATGAAGTCTGGCATAGGAGTCCTTTTGGAAATTCATTTAAGAAATATTTGCTCCCCACCACCGCCAACACAGATCTCATTTGTGTATCTAAAGTTAGATCTTAAAGCCTGGAGACTGATTGGTTAGTTGAATGTGACAATGGAAATCTGCGCCATGGCCAATCGACTAAGATTAGCTGAGTTAGCAGTGGCAGCAAACACAATGGCTGTTATCTCAGTGTATTAGGGCCGCAGAGGAGTGGCTGGTTTAATCTCTGAAATTAATAGAGCAGAGAGGAAATGGATCTTAGAGAGTGTGGTCTGCTTCCTTCCTGTTCAGAAAGCTGGGAGCTCTGGGTTCTGCACAGAACTGGAGAGCCTGGCCTCTGTGATGCTTCTGAGGCCAACACGCTTTCTGTGGACTTGAGTTGCACAGGTCAACGAGGATTGTTGAAATCTCAACCTCTTCACTCCTCATTTATTCCATATTCTTGAATGTATTATAGAGTTGAGTATGAATGTTCAACAAGCTTCACTTCCTGGGGTCTCAGATCCCAGAGATGGCAGAAATGGGGATGAACTTGCCAGCAGTCTTTCCTCAGAATTCTCCAATTAGACATTGCCCAGGAGACAATCTGGAGACTTGATCATTATCTTACTGATTTCTTGCATCCTTTCATATTAAAAGTGAAGACCTGAATGGCAACGCTCTTTGCTGTAACCCAAGGGTTACCCTGGGTCTCTACTTAGCATCATCATCTTTCTTATCCATACAGAGTTATTTTCTGGAAGACTAGATGGCTGGAGTGGCAAGGTCCTTCTCCGAGTTTCTTCACTTGCTCATCAACCCTCTTGTGAAGTTTGAGTAGTAAGTCAATTCTTGGGTTGGAGTCAATGTAGACTAGTGCCACTCACTTCCTCACCACAGAGGTCACCACAGCTCAGGTGGCTTTCAGCCTTGGATTCTTGGCACATTTGGATCCCTTTGGGAGTCCTAACAGGAGCTCTAATCATGCCCCACTTTAGACTCATATCTTAGACATGATCAAAACCTGCCCTTCTTGTTCTCATCCCTTGTTCTCTGTTCTCTCTGGTTCCTGAACACTAGGATGCGCCCATGTTTCTGCTCCCATCCTGCAAACAGGCCTAAAATGTTAGCTCTCAGCTCTTTAGCATTGATACTTAACACAGTTGGGGCTTTCTCCACACTGGAGTCCCAGGAGAGGGTGCACAACTGGGAGCACCTCTTTGGAGTCCCTCACTCACATCCTGTATGCCTCCTTGATGTGGGAAGTATTTTCAGAGTCTCAACCTTCCTAGTTTTTTCTTCATCCCCCAGTCCCTTAAACAGAAACAATCTTTCAAGCATACTGACCTACACGTGGCCTGGGCTCAGTTTCAAAGGAGAGTTCTCTCACCCTGGGAATCCACCCAGGGAGTCCCATGTGGAAATCTGCAAACCCTCCTTGCCGGAAAATGGCATCACACACTGGGCCCTTGCTGAGATCTACCAAGAGCAGTAATGGCACTGGAGAGACAGTAAGCAGGTTGGGCATTTGGCATTTACCTTGCATGCAGCTGGCCCAGGTTCCATAACATCCCCTGAATACAGAACTTGAAGTCAGAACCACTGGGCATGACTCCAAAAAGAATAGAAAAGTGAGTCACAATCATTGAGAATCAAGCAGATGTCAAATGCTTTGTTTATAGACATTTGGTCAGAGGTGGTGGAGGCAGCAGGTTAACTCAACATTCTTAGGCTAACTCTAAGATAAAGAGGACACACCAGAACCTGGAGACTCAGAGAGAACAAGCAACTTGGTACCACAGAGTTATGTGGTACATCCCAGTGCCCTCTGTGGATGTTCCTCTCTCTGCCTCTCTTCAGTCAGTGCTCTCCCCACCAGCAATGGGTCACCTAATGCTCTTGGTCCTCTCACCCTCAATTGGACATTGGCCCTCTGCACATGAAGGGAGGTTTGTGGTGAGGAAGCCACCCCCAATCTCTGCACTCTCCTTGATAAGGTGGTCTCTTGGGCCTGCCCTTTGAGGTGAAGCCCTCACACTTGCTCCCCATCTGCATTGGTGGTTGCATTCATCTGTATAGGGGGTCCTGCAGAGCCTGTACATAATTGGAATGTGGTATGCATTTCACTTATCCTTGGACCCATTTCAGATTTTATCAGAAGCCATGGGGATCACCTGGCTACTTTTGACTGGATGTGAGTTGGAAAGCAAGGAACTCAGGCCCCATAGCTCTTTAGGTGACATGCCCTGACTTCTAAGCATTTACTATTACCAAGAGTCTTTAGAGAGCTTAGATGTGGCGTTACAGCCATCACTAACCGACAACATATTGTGGTCTTTTTCTTTGGTTTTTGGTTTTT
>PVKC010032496.1:0-14250 GCA_004027635.1 Crocidura indochinensis | reverse complement strand
TCCTTCCTTTTCTTTCTTTCTTTTTGCCGCACATGGTGATCTTCAGGGGTTACTTCTGGCTATGCACTCAGAAATGGCCTCTGGCTCAGGGGACCTTATGGGATGCCAGGGATAGAACCCAGGTCCTTCCTGGACAGCTGCATTCAAGGTAAACACTCTATCACTGTACTATTGCTCCAGCCTTAAGAACTATTCTTCCTGCTTCACTGATGATACAATGAGAAAATATTCTCAGACTACCAATGCTTCATCATCTGTTTCCACATTCTCTTCCTCCTACTCAAAATTTAAACGGATTCATCTGGGCTCTGATGTAAAGTCTACTACTGAAGATTTCCCATCTGCTGCTACACCAAGGAATCACTTCAGCAGATCTGATCCCTTACTTAGAGCATTCTGATTAGACATTTAATTATGCTATCATTTATCTTAGAAATAGTCAACCACCCAACCAAACTGATCTTTCTCAAAATAGCCTCTCATGGGGCCCGGGAGATAGCATGGAGGGACTTCCATGCAAGAGGTCATTGGTTCGAATCCCGGTGCCCCATATGGTCCCCCGTGCCTGCCAGGAGCAATATCTGAGCATGGAGCCAGGAGTAACCCCTGAGCACTGCTGGGTGTGACCCAAAAACCAAAAAAAAAAAAATAGCCTCTCATTTCTCTCTCCCACTCATAGAAAACATCTTTGAAAGAGTGTTTTTTTTTACTACTGTCTTCAATATTTTATTGGTTATTCTCTTTTCAAAACGTGTTTTATTATTTAATTCAAACTTGTTGGGCTCTGGAGCTCAATGTGCTGCATAAAGTAGGCTTTAGAGGCAACAGAGTAACTTAAAGCTATCCACACGATTTCCTTAGCTTTAGATATTTTCCTTTTGCCTCAGGGTGTTCCTTTGGGAGGTTAAATGATCTTGTATGGCCAGTCCTTAGGACTACTCTCTGTGGGAGGTATACCTGACATTGAAAGGACACTTCTTTTGGTAGCTTTTGAACTCATCTGGAACAGTTCTCAACAAAAAAGACATTCCTTCAGACATTTAAACTATATTTGTCTCTCCCCGATCTTGGGCAGTGGGGAGGATCATATCAGTGGTATTCAGGGGCTATTTCTGGCTCTGGGATTAAGAGTGATCCCTTGTGGCAATCAGGTGGTGATACAAAATGCCAGGGATTTGAATTGTGGTTGGCTGCACACAGGCATTACTTCCTGTATTATTTTTCTCAGCCTGCTTAATTTTTTAATTAGGAAATATATTTCATTTATATGGGTGAATATATAGCAACATCTGTACATGTGATTTAAATAGCAACAACAATTCAGTGAGTCCTGTGTATTTACAACTCAGTGTGAGAAAAGGAACATGTACCAATAACTCCAAAGCACCCTGGGTACTGAAATCTCAACAACAAGCACTGGTTTGAAATTGGGTTTATTGCTATCTGCTAGTTTTGTCATATAAGAGTGAATCTTTAGACATTATATAGGATAATTTTTCAAGTTGTTGTGTTTTATCTAAAGTAGAATGATTCTGTACATATTTACCCAGTCTGATTTTTGCATTTACTATCCTAATTACGAAATTTATTTCTGCTTATAATAGTATTTTTTTATTCATCCTGTTATTGATGGATATTTGGAGGTTTAGAGAGATAGTGAAGCAGGTAAGATTCTTACCTTGCACATGACTGACCTGTGTTCAATTCCCTGTTGACCATAGATTCCCTGTGCCCAGCTAAGATTGATCCCTACATTCAGAATCAGGAGTAAGCCTGTGAATGGCCTCAAAATAAAAAAAAATTAGATATTTTGATTGTTCTTCCTTTTGTTATATATGAGATTTGTTCCAGTTGTCTCCTAGGGCACCTGTTCAAATGTTTATGTTCACTGAATTTAGGGATGGGATGGTCAGGTCATTCAGTATGTGGGATCAAGTTACAGGTCAGTATCAAATTATTTTCCTTAAATGCTTCTTCCAGTTTACACTCTTGCCATCGATGAACAAGGTCTTCATTGTAATGTCAGACTTAATTTTTGCCAACCTGAAGGGTGTAAGTGTTGTCTTATTGTGGTTGAAATATACCTTTATTTACAGAAGTCTTCAAGCACATAATAAAGGACAAATTCAATTGGAGAAATGTCCCTGGTGATTCCAGGTCTCGGATTCACAGGGCCCGTGTTTCTCTACCCTCCTTAATTGGACAGCAGCTGGCACTAGATTATGGGGCCAGGGGCAGAGGTTGGAGACACAATTTGATTGGCCTTGTCTCTTTGAGTTTGGATATTTGTTCTCTCCAGCCCAAGACCTTCCACAACCTGCTCTCAATTGTTGATTAATTTACCGTGAAGCCCCTGAGTAGCGCAGCTGCATGAAACGGTGAGAAATCGGGTTCGTTTGTGGCTAGTGAGTGGCAGACCATCCATCACTCTGAGGGGAAATTGCTCTTTTAAGGAGAAGTAGTGAATTGTTTCTGGCCTGAGTGTAAGTCAGGCAGTCGGTTGGAACAGTGACAGAACTCACAGCCCTGGGCTGGATCCCAGATGGGTCATTTGTTGTTGCTGAAAGTGTCACACTTTGCAAATTTGCCACAGATAGGCTATTTGACAAGTAAGAAAAAGCAGTCACTATGCCTTCATCTTAGCCTCTTAACAAAGATGTTCCAGGGCTTTTTGGCAGCTCACAGAGTCTTACCTGAGTCAGTTCAGCATCATCTGAGCCTCATTTCATGTTTTAGATGGCCAGTACTTGGTCTCATCCTCTGATTCATTGTACTATTGTTCTCCCATGGGTGAGTTTTGTCCTCCAGGAGACATTTGGAAATATCTAAAGACAGTTTGGGTTGTCACTATTGAAAAGTTACTAGCATCCATATGAGTAGAGACCAGGGAGAGTGCTAACCATCCAACAATGCACAGAATGGTTTCAGCAACAAGAATTATCTCACCCAGCTTGTCAACAGTGTTGAGTCTGGGAAATTCGACATCCATTTCAATAATACTTCAATAAACATTTAAGGAATAGCTAGAAATAATCCAGAACATTCTAGCATCCATGACAGCTGTGTGGAGCTCAGTGCCATTTGAGACACTTTTCCTCAATGTCCCTGTGATTGCTCAGACTTGCTGTGCTCATCGCAATGTTAGTTCCTTAATCAAATAGGAAAGTATATGTTTTTCAAATCCCTACTTGCTCTCCTCTCTCTTGACCAATATACACCATTTCCAAGCCCAGATTTGGGAGAATCCCAGAGAAAATATAGTGGCCCTGAATGAAATAGAGGAGGCTAGTGTGAGGCAGTACAGGAGCAAGGTGACTGAGCACAAAGCAACCCCATATTGACAGGATGAAAGTCATTTAGAAGATAATGTAGTATGAAAGAAGGAGCCTAAAAAGGATTGGTTGGCTATGTGAGTTTTAGACTTTGTTCTCTTCTTGCTGGTTTTTAGCCATGGAAATTACTTTACTCATAGGACTTTGGTTTCTTGTCTGTAAAATGGAAACATTGAGTTTCCTCAGTTTCTCAGTTCCTCAGGATGATTATAAAGATGATACACTGGTCCCCATGGAGCTGTTGTCTCAATGTTTTTTTTTTATTTTTTTTATTTTTTTGGATTTTGGGCCACACACAAGGGTTACGTCAGGGGTTACTCCTTGCTATGAGCTGAGGAATTGCTCCTGGCTTGGAGAAACATATGGGATGCTGGGGATCAATCCCAGGTCAGTCCCGGGTCAGACACATACAAGGCAAACATCCTACAGCTGTGTTATTGCTCTGGACCCCCCAGTGTCTTTTTTCTTGTTGGAACATTTTGCTCTTCTTTGTTTCTGGCATGACCAGGTTCTCCATTAGACTGCTGCCATTTTCATCCTTCTCTATTAGACAGTTTCAGATAAGAACATAGTTAATCCAGAGAAGTTCAAACTGATTTTTATGCAGTGTTTCATTCTATTCAGCTATGTTAGGAGATCATATTGAAATGAGGTGAAGGCAAACATTGACCATAGATCCCAAATTTGTTTAAAATTGTGCGATATTTTATTTGTTGTGGATTTGGAGGCATTCATTTAGATTTTTTAGAAATATTTTATTAAAGTGCTACTAATCTTGAATATTGAGAATTGGGGAACCCCTCACTCAGACTTGCCTCACTCTAATGCTAGCTCCAGTTCTGACAAAAAAATTTGAGTGAAAACGTTACATACTGTCTCATGCCGATCAACAATGTCATCAACAATAAGTGCCATCTCTGATTCTGTCCTAATATCCCCATACCCTGCTTCTTCCCATATCCCTCTCCTTGCCCAGTCAATCCCCAGTGTCTGTGGAGTCATACCCTTTGTGGTGAGGTCTGTATGGGTGGCTGTGAGAGAAAAGGCTTAAGAGAACACATGTAAGAGAGCTATCCCCAATTCTTGTTGAAAGAAAATACTGACTCAAAGAGTCCATTCTCACTTCACAGGAACTATAAATTCATACCAGAGAGCCTAATTTGGCTGATTTGTGAAATGGAGACCAAAGTGAACATGGGAACAGATCTAGCTAGCTCATCCTCTCTGAATTCCCTGTCACCTGCAATATTTGGTGACATCATCTTGAAGCCTCACTGGGGTGAAGAAATAAACCTCCTGGAACCAGCAAAGATTTCTCACACTTCAAGAAAATAGTACATTGCATAGATCATCTATTTGTTGTTGTTGTTGTTGTTATTGTATTCGTTTTAGGCCACACCCAGAGTTGTTCAGAGCTTTTACTGTTTCTGCACTAAAGAATCACTCC
Organism: Crocidura indochinensis; assembly: GCA_004027635.1. Classification (NCBI taxonomy): domain Eukaryota; kingdom Metazoa; phylum Chordata; class Mammalia; order Eulipotyphla; family Soricidae; genus Crocidura; species Crocidura indochinensis. The sequence goes on along the minus strand of PVKC010032496.1, from coordinate 9,471 downwards.
TCAAGTGGTTGAGGGGAACATATGGAATGCTAGCAATCAGACCTACATCAGCCATGATCAAGTCAAGTACCCTACCTTCTGTACTATCATTCCAACTCCTGTCACCCTTTTTGTAGTGGCAAGTTGACATCAGATATGTATGAATGGAGCCTGTTTATGCATTTCTTTAGCATTTCCCTTCATCTCTCAACAGAAAAGGTATTTTTGCTGACATTCAATTCCTGGAGAAGGGACTGCACAGAAAATCATTCATCTTCAGGTGGACAGAATAAATGAGACAGAAGACCCACTTACCACAGCGGTGCCCCTGCAGACAAATCACATGAATTAGGCTTCTTTATAATCTTCTCAAATCCCAGCACCCAAAAGTGGGTTACTTCCTCAGGGGAATTGCATACTCGTGAAGGAAAAAAAATGTGCTTATGCTTAAGGTGATCAAATTATTTCCTTGACAATTGAATAAGCTGAATGAATCTTACTAAGCATAGTAAACTAACACATCAGTGAACATGGCAATAACAGTGGAGGAAGCTCCCAGGGACCCCACCCTACCCTAGGTTAAAGAGAGGTCAGGGGTGCAAAGATTCTGTGATGGAAATAGTCCAGTCCACCTACCTTCAGAGACTCCACTTGGTGGGGCAGAATAGACTTCAATCATATCAACATCAGCCTGGGATGAGTAAAACTTATCAACTAGCCTAGAATTAGGGGCCAAGCTCATGCTCAGAGAAGTGTCACTTTATCACTTATTCCCTGTAGTTCACCCTCTTTTATTTACCAGTTTGGCAAACTCACTTCCCCTCTGAACATCACCGCTGCCTCATCCCTTGCTCTCCCAAGATCTCCACACTGATTCACTTGAGTCTTACATTTCTCTTTTGACTTTCCACACTAGCTTCCTTATCAGGCTGTGCACCTTATCTTGCTATGCACCTCACCCTATTTCTAAAATGTAGGTGTTACTCTGACACTGCTCCAAATCTACCCTTTGGTTGACTGTAGGGTGGCTCTCTTTAGTACTCCAGCTTCTGTAGGGTGTTGGGTACTATGCAATAAAGAGTTAGACATATTTCCATGTCTATCCATGGTAATCTCTGTGCACTTTTTCCTATTGATCATTTCTTTGAAAGAACTTTACTTCTACATTTCTTACTCTATTGCCTCCCAATAAAACCACATTATTCCTTGTGTGTGTGTGTGATCTTAGATTCTGTTAAATTACTATCTTCTTCAGGAGGACCTCCTGATATTCTCTTCTGCATCTTTTCTATATACACACAGATAAGAGACCATGAGGGAATATGTGCGGAAGAAGTCATTTGCAACTTAACAAGATAAACCTTTGCAGAAAGTGAATTTGCTGGCACCTTAATTATGTACTTCTAGACTCTATGACTGTGATAAATAAATATTTGTTGCCCAAGCTATGACTACATGCATTTCATATGGCAGAACTATCAGACAAAGACATAATTTTTTGGATTGCTGATTAATGAATGTAAGTTATCATTGCACTTGTAGGATTTATAACTGGTATTTTATCATTTGTTTTCTGTATTTTAATCTTTTTTGATATTCAAGGGGGCTGCATTCAGTACACTCATAGCAAGTGAAAATCATGCTAAATCAAAGACACTGGTCACTAGTTTCTCTGTAGACTTTGCGTGCTTTTCTTTCATTGTGATTATATGACTGATAAGGAGCTGCAACTCACAGCTGCTGCCCTGCATCAGGATAGAATGTCAGATTATACATGCCCATGCCCATATGCCTGTTGTGGTGTCAATAAAAGGGAGGAGCATTAGGTAAACTATTTTAACTTATAATTTAAAATCTTACCTGATGTAAAAGTATTCAGTCAAAATAGATAATAGGATGGCCAGGGATAGAAGATTGTAAGTGATAAAAGGAAGTGTTCAGGCAAGGCAATCCCCTCTTCCCCCCCTTACCTAAAACGAGACAGATGACAAAGAAACATGGAGCTGCTGGAGTATTGACTTATAGGTTCCCAATGACATTACAGAGCAGCAAGTCCCATCTAGGAGACACAGGTTACCGCTGCAGATTTTAAACCAGGAACAGGAACCTGCTGGATTGAGAATCAAGTGCACTGGAGGTAGGGTATCAAAGCACAGGATGAGTGACATTTAAAGGTTTAAATAAAGAGGCCTGGATTTAGGGGAAGAACCCAAACCCACCTACTTACACTGTATAATAAACTTCTTAAGCACCCATATTTTGGGGTTTTTTTGTTTGTTTGTTTTTTGGGTCACATCTGGCAGCACTCAGGGGTTACTCCTGCGTCTACACTCAGAAATCGCTCCTGACAGACTCAGGGGTTCATATAGGATGCCGGGATTCGATTCACCATCCTTCTGCATGCAAGACAAATGCCCTACTTTCATGCTATCTCTCTGGCTCCAGAACCCGTGTTTTTTATGTAAACCTTTCATGCAGTACTCACGAAGTCATGAGCTCAGAAACAAGTCCACTTTTGTGGTAACACAGCTACAGTGTTTGTAAAGAGCAAAATCCTAAGTAAAAGATCAAAATCCCAAGTATGACATTTATTGAATGTGTTTTACTTTCTAACTTTTGTAAAATAAATTAAAGTCAGGGGCCATGAGCATCTGATGTGTACAGTTCAGTACTGGTGTGTAGCTGGCAACATCATGATTCAACTACACCTTTCAACTTCAGCCTTCAGCATACAACTTTCATCACATAATCCAAGAGGACAGGTTCATCTCTGTCCCCAATCCCATGTTCTTGCCAAAGGAGAAGGCAGGTAAGATAAAAAGGATGGCACACATTGGAAATTGCATTATTACACTGATCAAAACTTGACTCTGTGACCACAGCTAACTTCAAAGAGAGCAAGTGTCTAGCTACAAAGTGGTAGTTATTAAAGAAGGGGGGAGTGCATGTGTTGTTCAGTGGCAGGTAGTGCTGCATAAGTAGGTACCAAACTGATCGAGTCACATGACTGAGAAAAAGTAAGATAACTAATTTCATTGAGCAACAACTAGAACTTTCTATGTTGGAAATTGTTCCTCTCTCTTCTCCAAACTGCTTGTTCCTGGTAAGAATAAAACAAAATGATGTCTTTCCACCTTCATCTTTGTCATAGCAGGAATGATGTCATACTAACAGCAATTGAATATCTTTGTATATGAGGCTTAAGGAAAAAGAACAAACATTTCTCAAGTGTCTGCTCCATAGCTGTGTATCAGTAACTTATCCTAACTTTTTACTTAGTTTTCCATACATGCGATGTTAGGAAGTAGTGGCTATTACCCTGAGTTATAAATGAAAAGCCCAAGAGTCAAAAAGATTAAACCACGTGTGTCAGATGGAACAGGAACTGCAATGCAAAATTAGATAATCAAAGATATTTGTGCATAGGTGGTTGGTGGTGGGGTTTCATACTCCCACACTGCACTGGGGTACTCTGCAATAAATGCCCGATTAGACAGATGGGGGGCAGGACAATGTATCAGTGTGTGCATGTGTTTTGGTACACACACCTAGGCAGTAGTGAGCATGCGTGTGGAGAGGCGGAATCATTGGCTTTCACAGTGAGCTCTTGCTATCAGACTGACATTTTGGATAAATAGCATGCTAATTAAATTCACAGAGAATATTAAATTGTGAGGGAGCACCAAAACCAGAGAGAATACAGGCAAGAACTCAGCAGAATCTCAGAGGTTCTGAAAATGGGCTGAAAACAATAAAATGAAATTCAAGCTTAAAAACAAATTAGATGAGAGATGTTTAAAGTGCCAAGGGCAATCGGAGTGAAAAAATTTCTGCTCAGTTTTGATTTGTGTCACATAGGCCAACCTAGTATAATATGAGTTGTAGGCAGGACAGATGCCACTCAAGCATTGGGTATGCTCTTTGCTAAGGTGCCTTTGCAAGGATGCATGCCCTGTGGCACCCCATCTGCCCTCTGGGACCTGGGGAGATGAAACTGAAAGAGAGAAGGAGAAAAGATATTTCATATGTAGTTAAGGATCTAAAAAAAGTGTTGATAGACAATTTTCTGGGGAAATAAAAATGTGTTCATATCCCAGAAGCCCCAATTGCTCTTTCTTCCAAGGTGATATTGATAAGAAGAAGAGCAGGTTTGGGAGGGGATGTTTTGTGGGCTGTAGGGACAGCTCTGACTGATTCCGATCTCCCAGAGTACTGAGATATTTTTTGTCTGTTTTCCTTCATTCTGTTCAATGGAAGCAGTGGGCGGGAGTGGGATTGAGGTAAGTGTGAACTAGTGCAACTTCTTTAGGGCTCTAGAGATGGGAAGAAATTTTTAAAGAGTAAATAAAACTGCATCCTGCATCTTGTGTTTAGTTTAAAGAGATGCATTTCTTTGCTTTTGTTCTATTAAAGCAGACCACTAAACAACAATTTCTTTTTTTGGGAGACGAGAGAAGCAACTAGTAGGCACTGAGGGAGGTAAAACATGGAAGGAAAGGGAGCCTTGGCTACAGTCACAGGTTAGCACTGTGGGTTCTGCATTTGTTCAAACTGGAAAAAATTTTGAAAAATAGTGTAGAAAAAAGTACCTCAGAATATTCCCAAGTCAGGGGCCAGGGAACAGGGTATGTGGACACTAATTGCTGTCATTGGTTGGTTGAATGCAGCCCTCTAGAGATCACTGATTCCCCAGAACCTCTATGCTGAGAGAGCCCTGCTAAGGTATTATTATAATAAAAATGCCCAGAGACTTGGTGTTTAAGTCTGATCATTTTTTTCATTTCTACTCAATGTTCATATGACTGTTTGGTCTTGGTACCATCCATTTTTTTCCCTTTGATTTGTGAGGCAGAACAAGATGATTCAAGTTATGTGGCTCTGTTTGAAAAAAAAAAGAAAAAAGAAAAAATAGAAAAGAAAGAAAATAAACAAAATACAGAGAGGAGTCCATCTAGAGTTTATAAATATTAAATTAGATTAAGAAAGAAAAAAGAAGAAAAACATAACAAAAAGATAAAAAATACAAAAAGCAAAAACAAACAAAAAATCAAAACAATAACAACAAAAAAAACCCAAAATCAAACAAAAAACCAAACCCAACAACAATAAGCAAACAATAACCAGGAACACAAAATAAAAAGAGGGAAAAATACATTGTTGTTGTTGTTGTTGTTGTTGTTGTTGTTGTTGTTGTTCTTCTTCTTCTTCTTCTTCTTCTTCTTCTTCTTCTTCTTCTCCTCCTCTTCCTCTTCTTCTTCTTCTTCTTCTTCTTCTTCTTCTTCTTCTTCTTCTTCTTCTTCTTCTTCTTCTTCTTCTTCTTCTTCTTCTTCTTCTTCTTCTTCTTCTTCTTCTTCTTCTTCTTCTTCTTCTTCTTCTTCTTCTTCTCTGGATAGGCACAGTAAATATTGGGGGAGATAAGAAAGGGAATTCCCTTGGCCTAAGAGATATAGGGTTTCTCTGCCCTTGAAGTATACTGTCATGGGAATAACTACAATCTTTTTACATGCTCATTTTTCCACCCCAGATCTTTTTATGATACCAGAAAACTTTCTGCTCAGTTGTAGATGATAAACATCTGGCCTCTATAATTAGAGATCTTGGTATTTGCATAGATCATAGGATGAAGCCTAGGATAGAATCTTTCTTTATGGTTCTAGAAGTTCTGGATGGTACCAAGACCAAACACTCATATGAACCTTGAGTAGAAATAAAAAAATGATCAGAGTTAAATACCAAATCCAAAGTAAATGACATCAGAATTGATACCCAATCTACAACAAGCTATACGCAGATGGGATCACTTATACTTGCAGTCAGTCCAGAAGGTAAAGGAGGGGGGGATATGGGATGCCTGCTGGGAACAGGGGTGGAGGGAGGACAACACTGGTGGTGGGAATGGCCCTGATTTAATGTCACTCTGTACCTTAAATATTACTGTAAAAGATTTATAATTCACTTTGATCACAATAAAACTTATTTTTTTTTGTTTTTTTGGGTCACACCTGGCAGTGCTCAGGGGTTACTCCTGGCTCCATGCTCAGAAATTGCTCCTGGCAGGCACAGGGGACCATATGGGGCACTGGGATTTGAACCAATGACCTTTTGCATGAAAGGCAAATGCCTTACCTCCATGCTATCTCCCAGGCCCCAATAAAACTTATTTTTAAAAAATTCCCAGAGACAACAGAAATGAGGGCTGGAAGGACTGGCAAGAGGTAGGCACCTGAGGAATTGGTGAGGACACATGAATAGGACTCTGATGTCTTTGTTCAACTGTTAAAAATATCAGGGTATTTGGCAGAGAATCTAGATACTATGAGTAATGATTTATGTCATGCAAAAATTGGACTTTAAGAAAAATTGTTATATCAACAGGTCTAGTGATAGTTAAGCATTTCATCTCCTCTGGGAATGTGTATTTGGGACATGGCTAAGATCAAGGGTATCAGAGATAAATCATCAGACTCATCTACAGTTGATCTATGACAACAGTTAGGTACATGAGTGAAGCAAAAAAAGCATCCTCAAAAATTGGTATTAGGGAAAACTGGATGGTCACATGTAAAAAATGAAAATGGATGCCTATCTGTCACTATATGTAAAAGTCAATGATACCAAGAATTATATCAGAATCTATAAAATATAGTGAAAAAACATAGGCAGAACACTTCTATGAACCTTAGAGAGATCGTCAATGATTTGATTTCATTGGAAAATATTTTTAAAAACTAGGCAAATGTTATTACATCAAATTAAAAATTATGGAAAAAGAAACTCAAGCTAAAGTAAAAAGATACCCTACTGAATGAGAGAAAATATTTGCCTGCTATGTATTGATACAGAGGTAATACCCAAACTATATAAAACACAAAGCTTGGTATCAAAAACTTGAAAATTCCATCAAAAGGGGAGATGAAATAACTTCACACTTTCTCAAAGAAGACATACAGATGGTCAGTAGACAGGAAAAAGTGTTCATTATCACTATCAGAGAAGTGCAAATCAAAGCAACAATGATATATCATCTCACACTGGTATATATTCAAAGATCTGAAAAAAAATAACTTGTGTTGGTGGGGTGTGGTGATAAAGGAATTCTCATTTACCATTAACAAGAATAATATTTAGTGATGCTTCTATGTAAAACTGCACAGAATTATTTTTTAAAAATGACAAAATTTCCAATCATTTCATCCACCTGTAAGACATCAAAAACATTCATTTGAAAAAAATATATGCACACCTGTGCTCACTGAAGTGCTTAATACAATAATAGCCAGGATATATAAACAACCGAAATGCTCATGACAGGTGAGTGAATAAAGAAATCATGGTGCAAATTATACAATAAAATGTCATGTAGCTATAAGAAAAGATGAAATATCACAGTTGTCTGCAATGTGGATGGATATGGAGGGCATCATGGTAAGCCCTGAAAATCAGAGGGAAAAGAAATATAAGCTGATCACACTCACAGTGGCACAGAGAAAATAATATCAATGACAACAAAATAATTTCAATGAGAAATCCTTGGCTTTGGTTTACAAAACTCAGATTTTCAAGCTAAAAGGGAATGCTGGGATAGAGGAAGAATGAAGAAGTGAACTGAAGATGACATAGACAGTCATGGAGGGTTTGGGTACTTTGGTGGTAGTAAAAGTACAATAAATTTATACATCAATATCATAAATGTTAACCCTATTTTATTCATGTTACCTGTCTACAATTCTAAAATATATTGAGTATGTTGCATCAAATATTTACATTTGCTCATGTACTTCCAAGCTGTGTCACTGAATCAATGTCAGCATCAATCTCTGCTTCCTAATTTGCAAAATGGGTATAGGGATAGTTTCACCTTCTAAGGATTAAGATGTGAGTGCAAAACCTCTAGAAGAGGACAGGGGCCTGGGAAAACCTCAAATGTTTAGAGATGTATTTGAAGTCAAAGCAGTGTGTTTAGGAGAATGAAGTTCAATGTTTTCATTTTGAATACTAATGTGGAGGAAGGAGGGAGATGGAGTGATATGTTTTAACTCTGGGGTTCAGGGAGCTGACTGGAGCAGGCAGCATGTCTTAGGTGAAGGGCAGCAAGTAGTGTGGGCTGTGGGGAAGACTATGTGCAAATTTAGAGAAAGGTTAGTGCTCCATTCATTGCTGGGGAGAGGGGTTTCTGATATGCTGGCCTCACTCTTAGTGAGCTGCTGTCTTATTCATGAGGGAACCTTCAGAAGTTTTCATTTTTGCATAGGGAATTCATGGAATGGAGAGAGAACAGTGTTATAGAATGAGGGGTGAGAAAAGGAGCAGGATAATATTGGGACTCTTTTAGGGTACACCGAAACCTAGTTAATTTTCAGGGCTTTGCTAGAAGTTAAAGATTTGGCCTGTGGCCTGTAGCAAGGCTGTGAAAGGAATGGTCATTTCAGCTTGGCAGAGAATTAAGATTTACCTCAGCTACTTCCAACATCACTTTCAGCCACAACTCTGGTTGCTCTCTGAAGTGCTGAAATGCTTCACTGATATACAGTCAATTGAGGACAATTAAAAACTCCATGTTGAACCTGACCTCAGTGTCCTCCTTTCCCATGCTTTAGTCTCCAGGCCAGGATGAGGCAGAGGCTGATAACAGGATTTCAATCTCTGATTCTGAAGTGGCCCCTTGTTTTATCAGCACCTTGAGGGTTGATGAAGAAAACTGTCAAAAATTGTGAAGGTTTGATATTTTGACCTCATGACAAATTGATAGGTTAGTGGGCTGGTTTCATGGTTGCCTTCAGAAGACGCAAGTGCCCTGGTCCAGAGAAGGTGTTTACTGCTCACCAAGGTGGACTAGCCACACCATCACCATTATTGTTCCTATTTCTTTGAGTCCCAACTCTCACGGCAGTGTGAAGAGGGCCACCCTTGGTAGATATTCCATAATAAGCAGTATGTCCATTATCAGGGATGACTTTCTCAATCTTTGAATACTCTTTCAGATTTAAGCATCTTTGAAAATATAATTCAGAATAAGGTGCTAGCTACTGCTCTCTTGGTAGATCTGCTGTAATTGGAAACTTTTTGGGTTCCTTGTGCTGGAGCAGTGGTGCAAGCGGTAAGGCCTAGGACAGATCGTGATTAGATCCCCCAGCATCCCAGATGGTCTCCCAAGCCAAGGATCGATTTTTGAGCTCATGGCAGGAATAACCTCTGAGCATACCGGTGTGCCAACCCCCCCCCAAAAAAAAAGAAAAAAATAGAAAACTCTATGGACTCCTATCTTACCCAGGAGAGAGGATACAAACCAAGGAGAGGTCAAGTATTAATAGTAGATAACCCTGACTTATTAGGCCTTCATTTACCTATAGACTACATAGCTCTGGTGTATGCATAAGAGTTCCTAGAAGTGTCTGCTTTCTTTAGTCAGTTCTGGGGTTCCTTAAGGTGGCACAGTCACATACCTGCCAAGATGCCATACTTCCTGAACCATATGCCTAGGAAGCAGATACC
>PVKC010032495.1:0-14233 GCA_004027635.1 Crocidura indochinensis | reverse complement strand
GATAGGTAAAATTGAGAACAATTATTAATGAAGAAATCCAATAAAGTAAATATGATATTTTGCTATATTTTTCTTTGTAACTATGTTTTTCTCTGAGGAGACAAATAAGTAACATATTGATTAAAATGTGCTATTAGACACATAGTATGTGGTAACCTGTGGCAATTAAATAGTTGTATAAGTGTAGAGTTTGACATTATATTGAAACTAAAATGTTAAAATTAAAACAGGATTGTGATAAATATAGTAGGCTAATCATAACTTTCATTGTATCCACTAAGAGAATATCCAAAATATTTACAAAAAATCAAAAGAATCAAAACAAACTTTTGATATGAATCTCATTAAAATAATTAAAAGATAAAAAGTATCAAAACACAAAGAGTAGCAAAACAGAATAATATTTTTTATTTTATTTATTTATTTATTTTTATTTTTTTGGATTTTGGGCCACACCCGGCAGTGCTCAGGGGTTACTCCTGGCTGTCTGCTCAGAAATAGCTCCTGGCAGGCACGTGGGGACCATATAGGACATGGGGATTCGAACCAACCACCTTTGGTCCTGGGTTGGCTGCTTGCAAGGCAAATGTCGCTGTGCTATCTTTCCAGGCCCAGAATAATATTTTTGTATTTGTAACAGTTATTCTTTATTTAACAGTTATTATTGAACAGTTTAAAGCTGTTTGAAAGACACCACTGCATCCTAGCAAGTAATTGAACAAAAAAATGAATGAACTGTGAGTCCACAGGACAAATGACATGTGCCCAAACTGGAAAGGTAGGTATATATAGACTTGAGAATCAGAATAATCCAAAGCAAAATTCGATGTATAAAACATCTAATGAAAATAGTGCTGGGGCCTGAATGATAGTATAGAGAGCAGAAACTTACCTTGCATGCAGCCATCTTCGGTTTGGTTACCCAGCATCCCATTTGGACACCTGATTCCATCAAGAGTATTCCTGAATGTAGAGTCAGAAAATACCTCTTAGCATTTTCAAGTGTGGCCCCAAAACAAAAACAAAATCAGGAGAACCCAGTCATTAATAACTTCCCAAACCTTTGCAATTCTTCTTCCTAACTCTACCTCAGAATTAATATCAGATATTTCACTCATATTTCAAAAGATGATGGGGAGAAAGTTATATTACTTTGTTAACATTACAATATCTACTCTCAAGTATTAAGCAAAACACACTCACTTAATATCATGGAAAGAACAAAGCTTTTAGGAGACAGCATTCGACTAGAGTCTAATTTCAACACACACAGTTGAATTGAAGGGAGGTGAGAAAGTAGAAGTAGGGTACTTGAAGGAGAGATCTAGCAATGGGTATGTTGTCAGATTTACGTACATGAGAAACCATTACTAGTATTGTAAGTCAAACAGTAGAAAAATTTAAAATGTAAAAACAAAGCTAGAGTTTATCTTAATAAGATTTCACAAGAATCAAGCTAAAATAAGTACCCACAAACCCAACCATTTTAAATGATCTAATCTTGGAGCCGGAGCCCTGTTGCAAGTGATAGAGCATTTGCCTTGCATGCGCTAACCTAGGACGAACTGTGGTTCGATTCTTCCGGCATCCCATATGGTCCCGCAAGCCAGGAGAGATTTCTGAGCACATAGCCAGGAGTAATCCCTGAGCTTCACCAGGTGTGACCCCCCAAAATAAATAAATAAATACATAAAAAATAAATTAAATAATATGATCTAGTCTTACCAGAAAACCTACTAAGTCACACATAAGAAGTTTAGTCTAGAATTAGGCTCACTGAAAGAATGAAATCTAACCTAAGACTGTAAAAATCTTCCTCTTGGCCTACGTGTCGATGTCAAATTATTAAAGGTCTATCTAGAGAAATTCATTTTATCCAAAATGCCAAGCCTAAATATAAGAAAAATACCAGCGTTAAAAACAAATAAGCAGTGGCTGGAACGGTAGCACAAGAGGTAGGGTGTCTGCCTTGCCTGCACTAGGATGAACTGGGGTTCAATCCCATGGCATCCCGTATGGTCTCCCAAGCCAGGAGCGATTTCTGAGCGCATAGCCAGGAGTAACCCTTGAGCATCAGCAATTTATTTAATATATAAATAAGTTATAGACCTTTCCAGAAAATCACAAGACGAAAAAAAAGACAAAAGCTATACTTTGATGATCTCAACTGATGATCTCAACATATATATATATATATGTGTGTGTGTGTGTGTGTATATGTATGTATGTATGTATGCATATATCTTCAATTCATTTTCCCATAGTCATTTCACATATAGTGTGAACATATGTGAAACATTTGCAGTCTAATATAATATATAGACAATCAGGGAACATATCAAGTTGCAGTCAGAGGAAATTTCAAAATTTAAATACAAAGATAGATATAGAATATTACCTCAAATATAGGCATTGATTACAGTTCAATATTTTAGCATCTGCATTTTATTTGTGTGTTTGAATATGTCTAGAAGTATAAATCAGGCAAGATAATGAAAGCATAAGCATGTTTCTGAATTGATCTAAGCTATCCAACTTGTCTCAATTCTTTCTCTAGTTTCCATTCTGCTTTTTAAGGGAAGGATCAATAAGTATAAGAAATAAGTTTATGCAATTATCAATGCACATATACCCCAAAAGTCCTGCAATTCAGTTAACACATATTTGCTATTTCATTTGGTTTCAGTAAAATTGAAGTTCAATAAAACATGTTTTCATACTTATAGTTTTATTAGTGAATTAATCTAATTATATAAGTGAATATTAACTAAATCAAGTAATGCAGCATGATTAAAATAAAGTCTGGCACATAAAATGTGTCATATATTTTACCTGTCATTGAACCCAGAGTGAATTTTGAAAAATATTTCCAGATATAATGTATAAGGAAGAGGATTATAAGGAGTAGAAATTAAAAAGAGAAAGTAGTTGAGGCCAGAGTGGTAACAGTGGTAGAGCGTTTACCTTGCATGTGACTAACCTAGAATGGATGCGGGTTCGATCCCTGGCACCCCATATGGTTCCCCAAGCTAAGAGCGATCTCTGGGTGCAGAGCCAGTAGTAGCCCTTGAGCACCGACTGGTATGCCCCCCCAAAAAAAACCCAAAAAAAGAAATAAAAATAAAAAGAGAAAGTAGAGGAAGAGGAGGGAAAAAGAGAATGCAAAGGGAGAAAATAGGGTTTTCTATTGATTGACAGACTGAAGTATAACACACTAAATTAAATTATTTATACCTCAGGAAAACTAACATGTAAGAGTTATTATGCCCATTATATAGATGAATCTGAGTTGCAAATAGTTGAAACTATATGCTGCAGAAAAGAGAGGTAAGAGATGAGAAGGCAAGAAAGTAAAACCAGATCTTCTTAATGTCAAACATATTTAAATGCTGTCTTCCATGTGTCTGGTATAATTTTATTTTAAAAAATAAACTTATTCTTAGGCAAATTAATTTTTATTTGTTTATTTTCAGGTAAAACTTACTATAGGCAATTTTTTGTTTTTAATAATGTATGCATACACTTCACACTTAGTCATCGTGCAAAAAGTAAAATTTGTTTCTATTTCCAGTTTCTATATTTTTTAACCAATTCATTTTGTTTATCTGATCATCATCGTTGAGAGGCACAAAATCTTTCAGAGTTAAAAAGTCAGGATACACATATGAACATCAATGTAAAAAAATTCTCAACAAAATTATAGTGAGCCAAATCCAATGACATATCAAAATAAATATACATTATGATCAAGTGCAAGGGTAGTTAAACATATACAAGTTAAAGTTAGTTTAGTGCAACACAAAAGAAAAATAAAATTATATTATATAAAACAATGCAGAAAAACCTCTCAACATGATCCAGCATCCATTGATAATTTAAAAAAAGATAGAAATAATTATCCATAAAAACCTAAAGCCGTAGCATTCTCGGTGGTGAAAACTAAAATTATATAAACAAGTCAAGATTGTATTAGAAATTTTAGTAACAAAAATCAGGTAATAAAAAAGAAACAAAACTGATACAATTGGAAAAGAAGTCATATCACAACTACTTGAATATGTCACGATAAGAGATATAGAAGACATTATACTCTAGAGTTTATTAAAGTACTCCAAGAAACAATAAACCAATACAAAGTCAGCCAGCTACAAAGTTGGCACGTAAAATTCTATTGCATAATTATATCAAATTATGAAATAGAAGAGAAATTGATGGAAGAGACTATACAAAATCATGTTCAAAAACATGAAATGCCTACATTGAAACTTTGGAGAAAATTGCAGCCAACACATTAAGTTTAATATTCATTATTGATATATAATAAACTCACAAAACAAAAATCAAATCTAAAAATTAAAGAAGAAATGTGCAGACACTTCTCAAACAAAATAAACAAATGGTCAATTGAAACATATAATACCATGAAACACATACCATGAAAAGAATGTTACTCATGAAAATGTTAGGCCTTGGGAAAATTTTATGATAATAAATTGGAAGAATTAATATTGTCAGAATTATGAGCCTACCTAATTTACTATAAAGATTAAAAGCAATCTCCATACAAATTTAGATAATGTTATTTATGGACAATTTTAATTGGCTATAATAAAGTTTACAAACATAAAGACCATCAATAGCCAAAACATACTGAAAAATAAGAAATTGGGTTGAATTTTATAACCTAACTTGAAATTACAAAACTATAGTTATCAAGAGAGAATGGTACTGGAATAAGGACAGATCGGTTGAACAATAGGTTAAACTGTAAAATACAAATTCACAATACATTTTAGATGATTTTTGACATAAGAACTCAATACATAAATTGAAGTAAAAATAGACTTTTCAATGAAGTGTTGGGAAATTAAATTCAAACTCGACCAAAGGTCTTGATATCATATTAGATCCATATTGAGGGAAACATGGGCATAACAATCCAAGATTTGCATCTCAAAATGTTTTCAGTTGTATGATGCCAGTTACAAAGGCAATATAAATAAAAAAGAAAACATGATACTACATCAAATTTAAGAGGTTCTGAATGGCAAATGAAACAGGCTAAAACCAAGTGGCATGTAACTAAAAGCTGAATGCTTAAATGGTTATGATATAGGCCACACATGTGGTGGCTAGGATGAATAAAAGCTGTTACTTCCTGAAGCCTGCATGTGAGTGATATTTCTACCCGCAGCTCTCATGAACCCCCAGATCTGATGGTTAATGGGGTTTGTGGAGCCACATGGTTCAGAGCCTAAAGACAGTGGCCTCCATCCACCATCCAAGCCAATCATAAGGCCTGAGTTACTACACTAAACTACTTTGAGTCTAGATTATATAAATGGGAAGAAAGGGGAAGTAAAGAAATGTAAAAAGGGTGAGAAGTGATAGACTGGAGGTTTCAGTGGCGGATTCAGGGACCTTTTGTACACTGGCATTGCAAAGGTGAGGTATATGTAACTATTCAAATTGCAGTGACATCAATTGTGTATGCAGGAACCTAAATTATAATAATTATATTTAAAATTTGCTTGCCAAGGGGCCAGAGAGATAGCATGGAAGTAAGGTGTTTGCCTTTCATATAGAAGGTCATTGGTTCGAATCCTGGCATCCCATATGGTCCCCGGAGCCTGCCAGGAGTGATTTCTGAGTGTGGCGCCAGGAGTAACCCCTGAGCACTGCCGGGTGTGACCCAAAAACCAAAAAAAAAAAAAATTTGCTTGTCAAAAGGCAGGCTGGGGCGTTGGAGGTGGGAGACAACCTGAGGGATATTGAAGGATGTAAGTAAACATGGGTAGTGACATTGATGTTGGATTATTGTACTCTATTATTAAAATATTTATAAATCATTGTGCATTAATAAAATTTTATTTTAAACTGCATGGTACAGAACAAACATTAACAAAATAGATATGTTCAATTTGTGTTTTGTGAATCATACCTCACATATTTTATTTATTTTCTTTCAAACTATTTCTATGTACAGAAAAAGGAATTCTTTAACTTAATATCTACTTCATCTGTGTTCAATAACTGTGGTTCTCTACAATATCTTTTCATTATTAAATTAATATTTTCATGCATTATTCATATACCAGTATCTGTGCTATATAAGAATTTTCATTTTGGATGAGCAGTAGACTCAAGTTAATGAAGGGTGTCATGTGATTCACACTGAAACAAAAATGCAACAAAACAGAAGTGAGAGGTTCCATAAAATGAATAGGAACCAGGAAATGTTACAATTAAATATCTGATAAAGTATATGCATCAAAAGCAGCTAAAAATTAAGCAACCTGCACAGCTAGAATGTTTGGGAAGTGTCAAAGGGGACAAATAGACCTCTGCAGTATATGTAGCAAGATCTGTGGGCTTGCCTACAGTTTTGAATCTCCAACCTCTACAAGGCCTGGGAAAAGACTGATACAGGGCCCATGATCCAATCTTATCACAACCATGTATACTATCAGGGTACATAGCTGTGGCACAGGTAGAGAAAAAACTTGCTGGCACTTTCAGTTGAGGTTGCAAGCAGAGAAACACACTTGGCACCAAGAAAGAACAGACACTACCCTCTTCCCGTAAATCAATATCTCAGCATCTTCTACCTAGTTTGAGAACAAATTTATTTGAAAAAAAGAGAAAGAATGAAAATATTGGTATTCCAAGCTGCCCAAATCTAAGAATTCAAGAATCAGAGAAATGGTGAAGCACTGGAAATTACAGGTACATAGAGCTGGCATTGGTTTGTAATACAAACACTCAGCAGCAGCAAGCTGTAACCTTACCAAGCAGGATACCTCCAGGAGGAATTGCTGCATACAAATCTTAGATTGTTACACAAGCTTGCCAAAAGAAGGACCTCATTTCTAGCCCTAAATTAGTAAACACAATGAGGAAGTAGATGAGGCCACCGAAATTAACTGAAGACTGTATTTAGAGGGGTTTCCAGAACCCATTCACTCTATAGCCTCTCAGATATAACTGCCATTTATTGAGATTGTTTGGTGAATTTGGGCTTAACAAAAAACACATTTTCAGTAAAGGGGCCAGGAGAGATAACATGGAGGTAGGATGTTTGTCTTGCATACAGAAGGATGGTGGTTTGAATCCCGGCATCCCATATGGTCCCCTGAGCTTGCCAGGAGTGATTTCTGAGTGTAGAGCCAGGATTAACATCTGAGCGCTGCAGGGTGTGACCCAAAAAAACAAAAAAAAATTTTAGTAAAGAATGAAAAAAATGAGAGAAGGTATGATAAATCTACCAAAATGGCCAACATACATGTGAAAATGTATTCATTGTTATGGAATATAAGCAATAGCACATACATGTTAGAATAATAAATATAAAAATAATGGAAACTGGCTGAAGAAATTGTACCATGGTATGACACTTATCTTGATCATCAATGATCCAGATTCAATTTCTCTCATACTATATGGTCTCCTGAGCATCACCAGGAATGATGGCTGAAAATAAAGGCAAGAGAAAGCTTAAGCACTGCCAGGTGTGGCCCAAAATTCTATAAAAAGGGGGCGACACAAACACGTTGGTAGGGATGCAGTTAGTAAAGGACCTTCAGGGCCCGGGAGATAGCATGGAGGTAGGGCTTTGCCTTTCATGCAAAAGGTCATCGGTTAGAATCCCGGTGCCCCATATGGTCCTCCGTGCCTGCCAGGAGCAATTTCTGAGCGTGGAGCCAGGAGTAACCCCTGAGCACTGCCGGGTGTGACCCCCCTAAACACACACACACACACACACACACACACACACACACACACACACAAAAGAAGGACCTTCATTGATTGTATATAGGATTGATGTTTGGTTAAACCCTTCTGGAAAATGGAATTGAAAATAAATTCTCAGGCAATTAAAGAAAAAAGCTTTCATATTCAGTGAATCACTTGTTGGGTATCTATTCCAATACTACTAAAATGTTAATCTTTATGCATATATGCGTGCATATTCATCCAAGAACAGCATTATTCACAAATTCTGGAAACAACACAAGTGCTGTTGGATAAATAGATTATGATATATAATATATATGAATATGTGTGTACACACAATTGAATACGCTCAGCTATGGGAATAAATCCATGCAATTTTCTATAGCCTTGATAAAACTGGAGGGTATTGTGATAAGTGAAATGAATTAGAAGGAAAATTCAAATAGAAATTAATTAACTTATATGTGATATATAAATAAACAAAGTAAGTATCAGAAGTGGGGTAGGAAAAAATAACCTTTGTACAATAATGGAGGATTACTAATACTCTTGTAGAGAAAGTAATGAAGTAAAATTGCAAATGTAAAGCAATAATATGGAAACTATTTTAAACAATATTGTCACAATAAAAAGAAACACATAGCCAAAAAGTCACTGAATTTAAAAGATTTTAGTAGGTCAACTAAGAAACTCACTGGAAGATAACAGTAGCACATGACAACAAAGGACAAGGAAAAAATTGTGTGTTATAGGATAAAGTACAAGAAACATCAATAAAAACAGAATATGAAAATTTATATAAAATATCATGGAATTATGGGATGAGTTCAAAAGAAACATTATCTGAATTATAGGAGTGTCATAAAAGAGGATAGATTAGAGACTTCATGGTCAGAAATATAAAAGCTAAAATCTTTACCAATCTGAGCATTGAAACATACACTTGGAACCCTTGAAGGTCAAGGAGCTCTATACAAAACAAAACCACACAGAGCAGTTCCAAGACATATTACAATTAAAATTTCATAAGCCAGAGTAGGTACAGAATCCTGAGGTGGCAAGATCAAAGAAGGAACTTACATATAATGGATCCCATGCACTACTCATGGCACACATATCAAATGAAACTATACAGACTAGAAGAGAGAAGTTGGACATAGCAAACAAGTTGGGTGAAATAAACATCACAAAAAGAAAATGCTATCCAGCTAGGTTGTCATTCAAATGTGAAGAACTTACACAAAAATGATTGGACAAGCAATAAATGCTCGTAGGCATTAAGACAACTTTGCAAGAATTATTATATGATCACTTTTTAAAAAGTGAGACAAGTTTCACGAACATTGATAAACACTACAAAATGATGATAATATATTTATCTCAATAATATTATTTAAAGCTAATGCCCCAAATTAATTAATAAAATGAGTTTTAGGCTAAATTAACTTGAATATTGAACTTCAACATCCTGATGCTTATAAATACAAAGCTGAATGATCATCATTAATACAAGTTCAAAGTACAAAGCTGAAAAATCATGCATACCATTACATAATGAATTCAAGGAGGTCAATATTTATAAAGGACAACATAGAGATCAATTAAGAAGGTTATATGGAGGGAATTAGCTATTAGAGTTTTTAGAGAACTCTCCTGCCCAAGAGTCAAGGACACATTGTTATTCAATACACATTGTACATTATTTAAGATAGATAACAGGCTGGTACTAAACAGAAATTTCCATAACATTCAGATATTGAAATCATACCATCTGTCTTCTCAGACTAGGTTGCCTTGAATGTAGAAATTAAACACAAACAAAAAACTAGGAAAAGCTTTAGTAGTTGAAATATATATGTATATATTTACTATTAAACAACCAGCGAGTCAAAAATGAAATGAAGGGAGCCGGGAGGTGGCGCAGGAGGTAAGGTGCCTGCTGCCTTGCCTAGGACGGACCACGGTTCGATCCCCCGGTTCCCATATGGTCCCCCGTGCCTGCCAGGAGTGACTTCTGAGCGCATAGCCAGGAGTAACCCCTGAGCATCACTGGGTGTGGTCCAAAAAATGAAATGAAAAAATAAATTAAAAGTCCCTTAGAATTAAGTTAGTATGAAGATATGAGTTACTGGACCAATCAGGACACAGAAAATGTTAACTAAGAAGGTCATAGTATCGTGAGGAGACAAGATAAGGGTCAATTAAATAACCTTACTACACATCCTAAGTTACTAGAAAAATATCCGCAAAGAGAGGCCAAAAAAATCAGAAGGAGAAAAATAATGAAACTTAGAGTGAAAAATAATTAAATAGAAACAAAAAATACAGAGGACTAGTGAATCTAAGAGATGATTTTCCCTAATGGAATAAAATTTTAGGTGTTAGATTTTATTAAATAACTAATTAAACCTCCACTAAAGATGGAATAAAATAAAACATTGGTAAACTCTTAACTAGATCCACAAGGGAAAAATGAAAGAAAACAAAGTCAAATTAGAAATTAAAAGAGGAAGCTATGACTGCAACTGGAAAAACTCTAAAGATTAGCAGAGATTGCCATGAAAACTTTTTACCATACTTTCAAACAGTTAGAAGAAAAGAATAACCTTTCAAAATTCTATAAATCGCCCAAGATTGAATAAGAAGGAAAAAATCTCAATAGACTATTTCTAACACAAACCTGAAAACAGTAATCAGTTTTCCAAAGAGCCCAAGTGAGTTCATTAGAGTTCATTCAAACCTACTTTCTATACTTCTTAGACTGTTCCAGGAATATGAAGAAACAGAAATCCTCCATGTTTCTGTGAGAGCAATATTATTCCTACACAAAAAGCAGACAGAAACATCACTATAAAGAAAATTGCAAAGCAATGTCTCTGATGAACATAGATACAAATATCTTGAATAAAATCCTAGTAATCTGTAACCAATAATATATAATTGATCACACCATCAATCATGATTTATCCCAACAATGAAAGAATGATTAAATATATGCAAATAAAGCAATATAGCATAGTATATAAATACAAAGAAGTATATAAATAATATGATCGTGTCAATTAATTTGTAAAGAATTTGACAAGATACAATACCAATTTATGGTTAAAATTTTTTCTTCAATTTGGAAAATCACCACCCCTAACAAAAACATCAAGATTAGGATTGTTCCCAAGGTAAAACAGATTATCTAAGACAACAAATGTCTTTCCAGGTGAAAATAGACTAGAAAATGCTGATGATGTTTCACTTTAAGAGTGCCTGATGATTGTCTATGTGAAATATTCCAGTTTCTGCCTTTGATGTATGCTTTTGATTTTTTTTTTTGGCCATACCCAGTGGCACTCAAGGGTACTCCTGGTTCTGTGCTCAGAAATTACATCTGGCAGGCTATGGGGATTATATGGGGTGTGGTGCATCAAACCTGAATCAGCCAAGTTGAAGACAAATGCCCTACCTGCTTTATTTTCCCTTCAGCCTCTGCTTAAAATTATTTTGATTTGTCTACTAACTGTGCTTAATGTCAACTGTTGAGTCATTATGGAGGAGCAATATTGTTTTAAATAAATAGCCAGTCTATGAACTATCCCATGACTACTCAAGGTGACACTAATACTTTGACAGTTCATGTATATTTGTTTGTTTCATTCTCTGTGACAAGTCCTGGAGGTTAGAGCTATAGAGCCAGCTTAAAAGCTGTCAGTGTG
This sequence comes from Crocidura indochinensis, assembly GCA_004027635.1. Taxonomy (NCBI): domain Eukaryota; kingdom Metazoa; phylum Chordata; class Mammalia; order Eulipotyphla; family Soricidae; genus Crocidura; species Crocidura indochinensis. The sequence continues at coordinate 2,792 of PVKC010032495.1, read as the reverse complement.
GGGTAGGAGAGATAGCATGGAGGTAGAGCATTTACCTTGCATGCAGAAGGATGGTGGTTCAAATCCCGGCATCCCATATGGTCTCCCGAGCCTGCCAGGAGCGATTTCTGAGCATAGAACCAGGAGTAACCCCTAGTGCTACCAAGTGTGACCCAAAAATACAAACAAACAAACAAAAAAAGCTGTCAGTGTTCCTCAATATATTGAAGAACATTTTTATAAAGCCACAGATAACATCATACTCAATAGTGAGAGCATTTCCTCCAAGTAAAGTCGCAAAACAAGGAAAGCCATGCTTAATATAATTCAATATAGTATTGGAAGCCCTTGACACAGCAACTAAACAAGAAAGCATATTACAGGAAGTTCAATTGTAAAATAAGTAAGAGACTGTTGAGAAAAAATGGTGGGCAGGGTACGTTCCTTTTATGTAGCCAAACTAGGTTATGAATCCAGCATCATATATATCCCAAGCATCATAAGAAGTGATTTCTAAGAACAGAGTCAACCACAGTAAGCCTTAAGCACTTCCAGATGTTCCCCCAAATAAAAGAAAAAGGGTGAGGAGGAGGAAGATGTAGAAGAAGAAGGCAGCAGAAAGAAGAAAAGGAAAAAGGCAGAAGAAAGAAGAAAAGGAGGAAGAAGCAGAAGGCGGAATAAAGAAGAAGAAAAAGAAGAAAGAAAAAGGAAGAAGATGAAGAAGAAGAAAGAAGGAAGAAGAAAAAGAACAAGAATGAAGAAAGAAGATAAAGAGGAAGAAGAAGAAGAGGAAGAAGTAAGAGGGCCGGAGAGATAGCATGGAGGTAGGGCATGCCTTGCATGCAGAAGGACAGTGGTTCGAATCCCGGCATCCCATATGGTACCCCAAGCCTGCCAGGAGCGATTTCTGCGTTTAGAGCCAGGAGTAACCCCTGAGCGCTGCCGGGTATGACACTCCCCCCCTCCAAAAAAAAGAAGAGGAAGTAAAAGAAGAGGAAGTAGAAGAAGATTAAGTCAACAAAGTATCACTATTTGTAGATGACATTACATTTAGAAAACTTTAAAAGTTCACAAAAAAGGGCCCGGGAGATAGCATGGAGGTAAGGCATTTGCCTTTCATGCAAAAGGTCATCGGTTCGAATCCCGGTGCTCCATATGGTCCCCCGTGCCTGCCAGGAGCAATTTCTGAGCATGGAGCCAGGAGTAACCCCTGAGCACTGCCGGGTGTGACCCAAAAACCAAAAAAAAAAAAGTTCATAAAAATGCCTAGAAATAATGAACCTATACTGTAAGGTGTCAGGCTATAAAATAAATACATGGCATATATATATGCAAATAATGAAGTAGAAGAAAGAGAAATTTAAAAATAATCATATGCATAAATGTCCCAATAAAAATCAAGAATCTGATAACTAAGGCAATGAGGGTCTTATAAAATTAAATATTTTACTATAAAAATAAAATAAGAGATAATGAAATGGAATTATGAGCCCTATATATAGATTAGAAGGAAGAACTCTTAAAATGACTATTCTGAGGTCAGAGAGATATATAGGAGTTAAGGCATCTGCATTACAGGCAGGCAACCCTGTTCAATTCCCTGCATCTCACAATCAGTGGGATTGGTACCTGAGAATGGAGCCAGAAGTAACCCCTGAACAAGTGCTAAGTATTGCCCCTGAAAACAAAAACAATAATAGAATAAAATGAGCATCCAAAGAACTATAATAGATTCAATCCAGTCCGCATAGAATTCCTTATGGGATTTTTCAAGAACACAAAGCATTTGGAAGTTTATATGGAGCAATAAAATTCCCTGAATAGCCAAAAACAATCTTCGGGGGATAAAAGATATAAGGCATGTCTATTTCCAACTTTAAAGTTGTAGTAATTAAAATTGGATGGTGCTGTAATAAAAAAGAACAACAACAAAAGTCAATGAAATAAAATGGAGAGTCAGAACTAAAGCCTTAGATACATAGATAGCTCATCTTTGACAAAAGAATTAGGTGTATGAAGTGGATTAAAAGGTAAATTTGTTAGCAATATGCAAAAAATAAAAACAAGGAAACAAACTAGAATCTTGAACCCTGTCTCACATCATACACAAGTTAATTAAAAATGGAGTAAAGAGGGGCCGGGCGGTGGCGCTGGAGATAAGGTGCCTGCGCTAACCTAGGACGGACTGCGGTTCGATCCCCTGGTTCCCCATATGGTCCCCCGTGCCTGCCAGGAGCGACTTCTGAGCGAATAGCCAGGAGTAGCCCCTGAGCGTCACCGGGTGTGACCCAAAAACCAAAAAAAAAAAAAATGGAGTAAAGATATCAATATAAGACAAAAATACATAAAATTATTGGAGAAAAACATAAGCAGAACTCTCCATGATTTTGATTCTAGAGGCAGCTTCAATTATTTGATGCCATTATCTAGTAAATAGAAATAAACACAAATAACCAAATTAAATTATATGAAATTAAGAACTTTCTACACTGGTAAATTAAATTATTAAAAAAGTTACACTACTAGATGAGAGAAAATATTTGCCACCAAACATATTGCAGAGGACTAATTAATATCAAGATTTCTAAAAATGCTCACAAAATTAACAACATAATTAATAAAAATGAGGAAGGAGCTGAACAGACTGCTCTTTGAAGAATACAAATAGGTGGACACTTACCATTAGGGAAATGTAAATAATAAAATAAAAGTGAAATATCAGCACCTAGTAGCAGAATTGACATATATTAAAGAGTAGGAAGATTTAAAAATAAAAGAGTAGAAACAACCAGTGGAGAAAAAGAATATTCATC
>PVKC010032493.1:0-14230 GCA_004027635.1 Crocidura indochinensis | reverse complement strand
TCCTGGGCTAGCACATGCAAGGCGAATGTCCTACCATTTATGTCACTGCTCTAGCCCCTGTCCAAGTCATTTCTTGGTGGAAACATAGTCTTGGCTTCCTACTCTCTAAAAGATTAAGCCTTGCCTTTCAAGGATTGGTGGCTTCTTTGGGTTCTCTCACTCTTTCTCTTTGGATCAACTATAGGAGATGGCTGTTTTCTGTCCAGTTGCATACCTATTTATTCAATTCATTCAGCCTTCTGTGCTCTCCTAATTTCTAGAGACAGTTTAAATACACTGGATGTAGTTCAGCAGTGGGCATTTACTTACCTTGTACACTGCTGACCTGAGTTCAATCTCTGGTACCCATCTGACCCCTTGAGCACTGCCAAGAGAAATCTTTGAGCACAAAGCCAGGAGTAAGACTGGGCATTGCCAGGTTTGGCACCAAAACAAAAAATAATAATAATAAATAAATAAATAAATTAGTTCCTTTAGGCTTAAACATAGATACAAAAATGTGAGTAATATTTGTGTAAGGTGGAGGAAATGGGAAGTGACAGATAATAAAATACCTTTTGTGGATAATGAAACTGTTAAGTTGGATTATTGTATTAGGTACATGATTCTATAAATACACTAAAACTATTCAGTAATACACTTCATATGATTTAGCATTATGTAAAGTCATTCCATAAGAGCCAAAGAGTTAGCTTAATGGGTTGGAGTGCATACTTTCTGCATGTGTGAGGCCTGAGTTTGATCTCTGGTGCTTTATGGTTCCCTAACACTGCCAGGGGTTACCCCTCAGCAGTAAGCAGGAAGTAACTTGTCAGTACTATGTGCTGTTACCCACCTCTTAGGCCATGGCCTTAGATTCTTTTTTTTTTTTCCATTGTTACTTGATAGGAATTTTATTGTTAAATTGGAGAACAGTTGGGCTACAATCAGCAGTGCTTAGGACTATGCTCACTCTGAGCTCAGTGTTCAGTTCTTTTTGTTTGTTTGTTTGTCTTTTTTGGGTCACACCCGGCAGCACTCAGGGGTTACTCCTGGCTCTATGCTCAGAAATAACTCCTGGCAGGCTCAGGGGACCATATGGGTGCCGGGTTTCGAACTGATGACCTTCTGCCTAAAAGGCAACCGCCTTACTTCCATGCTATCTCTCCAGCCCCTCAGTTCTATAGGAATTAAGGAGACTCTCTGGGGTGCCAGGATTTGAACCTGGGTCAGCTGCATGGAAATCAAGTGCTTTGAGCCTTAGACTCTGTCTCTTTGTCTCTTTCTCTTGCTCACTCGCTCGCTCACTTGCTCATTTGCTCACTCTCTCCTCTCTCTGGAACCTTAAAACTTACTTTTAAAATACAAATGGTGGGGCCCGGGAGATAGCATGGAGGTAAGGCGTCTGCCTTTCATGCAAAAGGTCATCGGTTCGAATCCCGGTGCCACATATGGATATGTTCCCCTGTGCCTGCCAGGAACAATTTCTGAGCATGGAGCCAGGAGTAACCCCTGAGCGCTGCCGGGTGTGACCCAAAAACCAAAAACCAAAAAAATAAAATAAAAATAAAATACAAATGGTGAGGGCCTAAGCAAGAGTATAGCAGGGAGGTGTTTGCCTTGCATGTGGCCAATCTGGGTTTAATCCTCAGCATCCCATACGATCTCCCAAGCACTGCCAAGAGTAATTTCTGAGCACAGAGCCAGGAGTAAAAAAAAAAATTTTTTTTTAATTTTAAGTGGCTGGTCATACAAAAAGGACAGCAAGCAGAGCACTTGCCTTGAATGCAGCTGGCCCACATTTGATCCTGGCATCCCATATGGTCCAATGAGTGCCACCAGGAGTGACCCCTGAGCACTGAGCCAGGAGTAGGCCTGAAGCAGGCCTGGAGCTCCTCTGGTTTGGCAGTATGATGAATAAATGAAAAAATCCAACAGTGCAGTAACTGGAAGAGAATCTGGTCAGTGAGGCCTCCACAGGGGGAAGGCAGCATGGGGGTTGCTTTCTGGGTGGGGAAGGAGCACTGTGGGACAGGGTTACTGCACGGGAGTGGGAGCACTGTGAAGTCAGGGGGTTCGCTGTCCTGTCCAGGCACCACAAGAGCAGAGTTCACATGTATGAACTGCTCATTAGGAGTGGCCAGGGCCTGCTCTGGAATGCTCACTCCTCTTTCTCCTCGTCTTCCTTCTCCTCTTTCTTTCCCTCTCCTCCATCTCGCCACTGGCATGAGCAAACATGTTTAGGGTAAAACAAATACACAGGCGGTGCCTAGCCAAGACTACACTGACCATAGCCACTGATTATGGCAGAACAGTGGTTCCAGGCCCTGCAGAACACAGGGAGACCTGGCTTTAGTGTTACAGTCTTAACTTATCTCCCTAGTTCACCTGAGCTCCTGGAGAAAAATACTAGGTTTTGTGCCCCTTGCATTGCCTCTGGAGCTGAACCTTAAAACCTTGAACCTTGTTAGCAACTTATTTGTAATCTAGTTAGACAAAGCTAAGTAAAGTGTATACTGGGTTTCTTCTCCCCTGGTTCTGGCACATTCCTCCAGTGGGACCCTTGGTGCTCTAGAGAAGTACAGAGCAACTTTTGCCTCCCTCAGTAACAGAGCGAACTGGTAGTTATTGTCTGAACACATCTTGGCAGAACATGTGCCTCGCTTATCAAAGGAAAGAGGAATCGGGTTCAATGAAATAAAGTTCCCAGAGCTTATTTTTCTGTTGATCTTAAAGAACCATGTTTGTAGTTTAGAGCTAATTAAATTCAGCCATCTAGTTATACAGATGGCCATTTTACCTCTTAAACACTAATGCTGAATTTGGGCTTCTGAAAAGTGCCTAAGGTAAGCCATGGAACATTAGACACTCAGCATCAGAATAATGTTAAGTAAATTTTTTAACTTTGTCAATAACTGTAATATTAAAAAGTTGAAAGCTCTTAGTGGCTTTATTAATTTATAGGTCAAACAGCAATGCACTCGGAGAGACACTGCTAAGGTTTTTATAGACAAAAAGAGGATAGAACAAGGCCATTAGCCAAAGTAAAAGAATGATTTTAGGGAAAATCATTATCCAAAAGTGGAGGCAGTTGGTCTTACTGTACAGATTATTCACCAAAAAAAAATTTTTATCGTATTTTTAACTCTTGGCACGGTGCTCAAGGATTACTCCTGGCAGGGCTCAGGGATACTATATGGGTTGCCAAGGATCAAACCTAAGTTGGCAAGCAACTTTCCTGCTTTATTACTATCTTCAGCCCCATAGCACATTTTGATTGTTTTGTTTTTTGGTCCTCACTGGCAGTCTCAGGGCCTACTGTGGCTCTGTACTCAGGGATTGCTCCTAGTGGGTCTCAAGACACCGTATGGGATGCTGGCGATTGAGCAGCTCATGTGGGGTGTCAGGGTAGGGTGCTTACTTTGTACACATTTAGAGCAAGTGCCCTACCAGCAATGTACTATTACTCTGGTTCCACAGCATATATTTAAAAAAAATTATCACTGAAAAATCAATAATGACCACTTTCTAATAATCCACATGTTTTCTGTAGTGAAGAACTGGTGGCCGAAGCGCATGATCTTTGTGCACAGCTGGAAAATGCAATGCAAGATACCATAAATGAACAGGGCCAAAGTCTAAAGGTAATGAATGGACTGTGTGAATATCAGCTGCTTTTGTGCTACTGCTGAGTATCTTTTGTGTGGGCATGGGAAGTGATGTTCAGGCCTCTGGGATAAAACAAGAGCCCTAAAACAGACACTTTCAGTCCGACCACCACCCCTATCCCTGGTCTCAGATTCTCAAAGCTCTACCAATAGGTAGTACTAGTTACAGGGAAACTAACCTGAAGAAAAAATAACCAAAAGAAAGGTGCATTAAGACAAAGAAATATTAAGTTTCTGAGATAATATTAAACAATTCTCTTAGCTTTTTAAATGACCTTTCCTTGTCAATAAATCAGTATTCCTCATACCTCTCGTGTTATGGAAGATTCAGAGAGGAATCTCCCGGCTAATTGTCATCACCTCTTATTTATTCAAATGTCCTTCTCCAGTATAGCGCTTTCTAAATCTTTGTACTGCTCTTCCTTTGACTCAGAGTTTTTGGTCCTTTTCCTTCTAAACTACTCTTCTGCCAGAGGAAAAGGAAGGCTTAGCATGCCTTCTTGTCTGGTAGCGTTAGGTTCAATAGCTGAGGCCACCTCATCACACTGAGTGTTAGGTTTCCTAAATTTGAACAAGGAATATAAAAGTTCCATTTCTAGATTTGTACAGTTATGGAAGCTGGTGGATTCCAGAAATAGAGCCAGTACTATTGTAAACATATAGTTGAGATCAGTGATGCCCTGCAAAAACAAGACTGTTAGTAAGGCCAAGATTCAGATTAACTTCAAAACTGTGTGGGTGGCATGAAGAAACACAACCTAAGGTATGTTGGTTATCACTGAGTTTTTTTAACGTGCCTGTTGTCTTTCAGTCTCTAGACTGGAGCTGGTTGCAGACTGAGGAGGAGGAACAGAACAGTCTAGAACAGGCCTCTTGACTCTGAATGATCCTGATCCCCTGTTGGGCCTGCCTAGCACAAGACTGACTGTAGTGGTCCGTATTGTATTCACATGTTGCCATGATCCTCACCCAGATGAGGATCTTCTTACCTACCCACAACCTACTGTTGTGGACCAACAGTGTGGCCCTCCAGGGGCACTACAACAATCTGTTAATACACTGGAGGCCATCCATTTCAGAGGCCCTGCAAAGCACTGGTTCCAGAAATGAGTGTTTAGGGAGACCAAGATACAGCCACTACTTCCTCCACTCTGAAAAAAAAGCATTCAAGATATGACTTGCCTTATAGACCACTGGACAAATGTGTAATGTGATTCTTTAAAACCAAGTACAGATGTATCAACGGTACTAGCCTATCCTCTCCTGAGCCCTAACGATCTTCAGAAGTCCTGATCTACTGATCTAGAACGATTTTTGTTCTGTATGTATTTGCTTCTCTAAATAGGCTCATAGACGTGTACTAGCCCATCCTTTCTTCCTCTGTTTATCTCACTGCTGCTAAAAAATATTTTTGACCTATGACTGTGCTAGTTACCCTCCCTTTTGGAAGACTACAGTGAATGTTAAGCTCCACTCTTCAAATTCTTTTCAACTACAGAGTAACTCACAAGAACCAGGATAAATGACCAACTCTACCTTCCATCTTTCATCCCAAAGATTATTTGTCATTGGGCCAGAGAACTAGCTCAATGGACCAAGCATGTGCTTTGAGTATAAGAGACCTGGACCTTTTATGGTCCCCCAGCATCATCTAAAGCAACCTCTAAGACAAAGCCAAGAATAGCACCTGAGTACTGCCAGTTACGGCCTCAACCAAAAGAAAAAAGAATGTGTCAGCCATTAGCCTGCTAACCTTTGTGCCCACACCTCTCCCTGGTCAGATACCTCTGTGTATGGTGATAAGTTGGGGATTGCCTGTCTCATTATCTAGCAGTATTATTAAATTGTTTTATTTTTTAAAATGGTTGATTTTTTTAAATATGTCTTGTAACATATCTCAAACACTTAAACCAAGCTCCACAATCCATTATTTGATGCCAATGGTTAGGATTTGGGGGCTTAAAATTCTATTAGTAAAGAATTTAATAAACCTAAGTAATGCCTTGACCAGGCAGTGCAGAAGAATCACACCTCTGCTCTGACATTCCAAAAACCACTCATCTGCATAAAAGTAAGAAAACAAAATGAGTTCAGGTGATCACAACTAAGTAAGTTTGGTTGGAAAAAGAAGTTGAAATAGAAGTTTCAGAAAGTTGCTCCCCTCCCCCAAAAAAAGACATTTAGAGTATGACTTCCAGAGAGACTGAAATGTGTATTTATTACCTTTTTAAATTATTAATATACTGTGACTTACAAAGCTATACATAGTTGAGTTTCAGGGAATATTTAGTACCACCACCAGTGTTGACTTGAAATGTATATTTCATTAATGCTAAATGCATATTTATAAAATATATACATTATGCTAAATGTATATTTAGCCAATCTAAAAAGCCTGAGCATTGTTGGTGTGGTTCATCTCCACCCTGAATAAATAAAATATTAAGTTAGTTTTTTATCCATATCTGCTGGTACTCAGGGCTTACTCCTGATTCTACACACAGGGATCACTCTGGGCTCTGGAGATCTTATGGGGTACCAAGATCAAACCCAAGTCAGAAACATGCAAGGCAAATGCTTTATCTGTTGTACTATTTCTCTGGTCCCAAAATTAATTTTTCACAATGGGGTCAGTGTATCGATGACTATGGCAGATTGAATACCATTGAGTTGATTATTTGGATCATGGCTCAGTTGAATCAGTGGTATGTTAGAGTTACAATGTGTCTGGTGGTAACTGTGCTCTTATTTGCATGTGTTTTTGAACTAGGTCATCACTAAACGGGTATACTTGATACCACCTATATTGGGTATAATTTCCTTTTAAGATTTCTTCATAAAGACTACCCCTTATTGGGACTGGAGAGATAGCATAGAGGTAAGGTGTTTGCCTTGCATGCAGAAGAATGGTGGTTCGAATCCCGGCATCCCATATGGTCCCTGAGCCTGCCAGGAGCGATTTCTGAGCGTAGAGCCAGGAGTAACCCCTGAGCGCTCCCAGGTGTGACCCAAAAACAAACAAAACAAAACAAAAAAGACTACCCCTTATTACTGGGGAGATGTCTCAAAGGACTCAAGTGAATTCTTTGTATGCTGGAGGCCTGGATTCTTTATTTTTTTATTTTGTGGCCTGGATTCTTTCCATGGTACTGCACAGGCTCCCAGACATCAAGCCAGAAACAGCCTCTGGTCTCTGTTTGGTGTAGCAAAAAGGCAAAAAGATGTTCCTTCACTTTATTCTTTGGCGTTTTGAGCCACATACAGTTCTGCTCAAGACATAATCCTGGCTCTGCTCAGGAATACTACTGATGGACTTGAGAAAACCATGCAGGTTGCCAGGGATTGAACTGCAGTTGTTTATGCAAGACATGTATCAGACCTACTGCACTGTCTCTCCAGATCCAGTCTCTTAATTTTGACTAACAATAAAATTATTTGTGGAGGTATAACCATAATTATAATATTTCCCTTTGTTTTTACTTTCTTACAGAGAATTTACAAGGATACAGCAGTATTAACTTTTATTCTTTAATTATATCCAATTATGTTATTTCCTCTGCTTCTGTTTTATTAATGAAGCAAATCCCCTATTGTTATATATTTTACCCATACATTACATGTCAGTTAAGATTAGTAGGTTAGTGATCACTTTTTTTAAATATCACTGAATGTCATTTTAATTTTTTGATTATAATTCATTCTAATCAAGAGAGTGAAGCTGCATAGTAACTTTATTTTTTGTAATATCTTTATTTAAGCACCATAATTACAAACATGTTTGTAGATGGGTTTCAGTTATAAAAAAAAGAACAACCCCCTTCACTAATGCAACCTTCCCACCACCAATGCCCTCCATCTCCCTCCACACTGAGCCTAGCCTAGATAATGTCCAAGATCAGGGGTGGCAGACGAGTTCAACACAAAGAGCCAACATTTTAAACTGTGAGAGTCAGAGAACCACACCACGCCGTGACCTGCCAAAACAAACACACAAAAGCATCTAATTTTAACAATAATCTGTTCAACACATACTGCATTTTGCCATTTTGAGTGAGGGTCAAAATCCTGCAGTGATGGTGAGGGTGTGCTGCGTCCTCCACACTAAGAACTAATGGCCAAATGTGACCCGACATGTGACACATGGGTCCCCCGCTCACTGGCCCGTGCAGTTGCCTCCAAGGGATGGGAGACAGGAGGACAGAGCCTGGGGGCGGAACTCTGCGCTCGCTCGGAGATCTCTCCTCAGAGTCCCTCCTCAGAAGCAGCAGAACAAAATCCAAACTTGGCAAAGAGCCACAGTATACCAAAGCATGATAAGAGGCAAAGAGCCGCATTCATTTTAGCTGGGAGCCGCATGCGGCTTGAGAGCCCATGTTTGCCACCCCTGTCTAAGACCATAGGGTCTGAGACTGCCACATACTTGGGGCCTCACATTGAACTGCTGGCCCAATTTAATCAAAAATCATGGGGAGGACCCAAGTCGCCTGAGTACTATTTGGGAGACACACTCACCCCATTCCTCCCCCCCCAAACCACCCCACATATTACAGGAATGGCAGAAGCAGGGAACAGCCATTTCTCAATGACAGGACCAGAGTACTCAAGGAAGAACTGAAAGACTGTTGTCAGGATCAGGCTTCAGTGGAGTGGGATGGTCATAGCTGACTGCTGCACAATGAAGCATACAGAGCTGCTGTATGGGTGGACCTCACTGAGAAACTCCTTGAGGGGTGCTGCATCTCAGAAATCACCACAAAATTGACTACTGTGGTGATATGGTGTAAAGCCAAAGTCAGCAAAAGTGTGAGGAATATCTTCCTTCTGGTGGCAAACATTCTTGGACCTTATCAGAACCAGGAAGAGTCTCTTCTCCTATCTCCTGCAGTCATAGTCAATGTCCCCTCCAACACAGGTTAAAAATTGTGATGAAGGAGATAAAGTGATATGCATGATAATCCTTCAGTAACAATATTGCAAACCACAATGCCTAGAGAGAGAGAAAGAAAGAGAGAGAGAGAGAGAGAGAGAGAGAGAGAGAGAAAATAAGAAATATATGGAGACCCATATATGGTCTCCAGAGCACTATCAGGAATGATTCCTGAGCACAGAGCCAGGAGTAACTCCTGAGCACCACCAGGTGTGCCCCCTCCCCCCAAAAAAAGCCTGGAAACAGCTACTGTTAGTGGAGTTCTGGTGGGAATAATGTCTGATTCAGCATCTGTGTAAAGTGATATAGGGATCTATCTTAAAAATAGAAGTGGAATTACAATATGACCAAGGGATACCACTTCTTGACATATATCTCCCAAACACAAAATAATTAACTCGAAAGTATACATGCGCATGATCATCTCAGCACTTAACAGCCAAGATATTAAAATAACCCAAATGAGGCCAGAGAGATAGCATGGAGGTAAGGCGTATGCCTTGTCTGCAGATCTGTGGTTCAAATCCCTGCATCCCATATGGTCCCCCAAGCCTGCCAGGAGCAATTTCTGCATAGAGCCAGGAGTAACCCCTGAGCACTGCTGGGTGTGACCCAAAAACCAAAAATAAATAAATAATAAATAAAAATAAAATAACCCAAATGCCCACTTACAACTGCATGAATCAAGAAGTGCACAGTGAAATGCAACGCGATTCTAAGAACATAATTTAATTGATGGAACTAAGGATATTTGTGGGTTTTGGGTCACATCCGGCAGTGCTCAGGGGTTACTCCTGGCTCCATGCTCAGAAATTGCTCCTGGCAGGCACGGGGGACCATATGGGGCACCGGGATTCGAACCGAAGACCTTTTGCATGAAAGGCAAATGCCTTACCTCCATGCTATCTCCCGGGCCCCTGGAACTAGGGATATATTGAATAAAGTCAAGCACAAGGAAATATAAATACAGAATGATCTCTCAGAGGTGGGGACTTAAAGATACACAGCACAATAGCAACCAAGGGCCCAAGGCAGGCAACACAACAGAACTGACCTACACAAGAAAATGAAGAGGGGAATTGGGATACTTGGGGAGAAAGAGATGTGATACATACAGGTGATGGGTATGGTGCTGAAATTATGTGCAGGGGAAAGTATTTTTAATAACACTGCAAAATCATGGACCATCATCAGTTAAGAAAAAATTTTTTAATAATTTTTATTGTGACCAACATGAATTACAAGTCTTTCACAGTAATATTTAAGGTACATAGTGACATTAAATCAGGGGTCCAGTTATCTTTTCTTTTTTATATAAGCATATATTTTTATTATAACATTTATTTTGATCAAAAGTGGATTACATATCTTTTTATCTTTATTTAAATACAAATATGGTTGTAGTTGTATTTCACTCATGTAAAGAACAGCCCCATTTACCAGTGCAACATTCCCACCATCAATGTCCCAAATCTCCCTCCTCCCCACCCCACCCTGCCTGTACTGGGGACAGGGTTTCTTATATTTTCCCCCTCCTCTCGAGACAGGCTTTGTACTTCCCTCATTCATTCACATTGTTAGGATAGTTCTTAATGGAGTTATTTCTGTAAACTCATCACTCTTTGTGGTGAGCTTGAAGCCATGAGTTGCACCTTCCAGCCACCCTCTCTTTTGTCTCTGAGAATTACTGCAAAAAATGTCTTTCATTTTTCTTAAAACTCATACATGATTGAGACTATGGGCTCTCCTATGGGCTTTCCCCTATAGGAAGGCCACTAGGAAATCTCCAGTATGCCCCTGGTTGAGCATCAAATCCACCTCCTTCCTCCTTTCATTCCAGCGCATTTCCGGTCCCCTGGGCACGCTCCGGCCACGCCCCCTGCGCGTGACGTCACACGCGCGCCGCGCGCCGCGCCCCCTGTCAGGGCAGCCATTGTCCGGCCCGTGGCGCCGCTCGCTCCCTCCCGGGCTTCAGCCGGCCCCACCGTCTCCGGGGCCCGGCCCCCTCCTGAGAACTAAGATAGGGGGGCTGTACTGGGGAGCGCTCCGGGGCGCTCGGGTGCTGGCCACCATGAGCAAACGGAAGGCGCCGCAAGAGACCCTCAACGGTGGGATCACCGACATGCTCACAGGTGAGCTCCGGGCCGCGCGTCCCGACTTCCGGCTCGGCTCCAAGCCCCGCCCCTGACGCATCTCACGTCGCGGGGACTTCCGGGGCGTGGCCTCCTGCGCCCAGGCCCGGGTGCTGGTCGCTGCTGCTAGAAATTCCCTTGTTTCTGGGTGATGGCCCCTGGAGAAGCGGATGGTCCCTGCCTTCTCTTACTGATTTTATTTCATTTAATTTTTTTCATTTACTTAAAGAAAATATATCTTAGAGTTGACTCAATTGATCATAATACATTTGTTTCAGGAAGAACAGAGGCAAAGTTATTAAGAAAAATAGACTAGGGGCCGGAGAGATATAAGCATGGAGATAAAGCGTTGGCCTTGCATGCAGAAGGTCGGTGGTTCGAATCCCGGCATCCCATATGGTCCCCCGAGCCTGCCAGGAGCGATTTCTGAGCATAGAGCCTGGAGTAACCCCTGAGCACTGCCGGGTGTGACCCAAAAACCAAAAAAGAAAAAGAAAAATAGACCAACGAGATGGAAGAGAAAGAAAAGGTTCAGTAGCAAGTAAATTTTTGAAAATCATTGAGTGACCAATTAACTCATCATAAGGCCCAGCAGAAGGTTTAATAAGCTTTTCTTCTCTTTTTTTAAGAGTTGAAGAAGTACAGTAAAAATGGTGATAGAGTGACAATTGTTTGCATAGGCCCAGCAAAATATGGGGACATGGAAAGGAAAAGCCTTGGCCTACAAGGAGACTCTACCCCTGAAGTTTTCTGTCATAAGATCAACTCTAGGCTCCAGGCATACTAGGTTGTCCAACCCAAGTCAATCTGTAGTGCCAATACACTTTTTTTCCCAACAATTTTTAAACATTATTTTTAGACTTTATTGGTTGATTGATTGATTGATTGGTTTGGGGCCACACCGAGCAGTGCTCAGGGGTTCCTCCTGGCTTCGCACTCAGAAATCGCCCTTGGCAGGCTGGAGGACTGTATGGGATGCTGGGGAATTGAACCTGTTTCTCCTGAGTCGGCCACATGCAAGGCAAACGCCCCACCACTGTGCCATCTCTCCAGCCCCCTGGTCACTCATTGCCTTCTTACACAGCTGTCCTGTTCCCTCTTGGGAAACTTGGTTCGTTGCCCCACACCTTCTTCCCCATTGTCTTTTCAGAACTCGCCAACTTTGAGAAGAACGTGAACCAGGCCATTCACAAGTACAACGCCTACAGGTGGGCCTGTGCCCATTTCCTGCTAGCTAGCCTGCTCTCTCTGGGACCGCATGTCACTCACTCCACAGCACTGGGTCCTGCCAGTGGAGCAAGCGGAGTCGAGGATCTTGTGTGACAGAAAATACAGTGTGCTTTTGAGGAAGTCTGTTCTGTGAAAGAGATGTGGCTCGAGTATTTAAATCTAGTCTCTTCTTACCTGGTAATAACAGTACTTCCCAGAGACTTAAAGTCATTCTTCTCATCCAAATCCTATTAAGTTGATTTCCATCTAGGTGTGGCACAAAAACCAAAAAAATAGAAGAAAAGAAAAATAATAATGAAATTAAAATAAAAAATCTGGCAAACATGGTTATGGCTTTATATGGTTGTATCTTAAAGTCTAAGTGACATTTCTTTTCTTGGTTGGGGGAGGCACACCTGGCAGCGCTCAGGGTTATTCTTGACTCTGCTGTGCTCAGAAATCTCTCCTGGCATGCTTGGGGGACGATATGGGATGCTGGGGATCTAACCTGTGTCTATCTTGGATTGGCAGTGTGCTAGGCAAACAACCAGACTGTGCTATCACTCTGGCCTCCATTTTGATAGTTTTTAGTAATACTAGATAGCACATTTTTATAAGTAGTATGATCAATTTCTAAAAGCTAGCTTTTCTTTTAAGGGCTCAATGGTATTTTTCAATCAGCATAAAGCAAGGGACACAGCTTAGTATGCCTTGCAAATGTAGGGATTTGATTTAAATTTAATCTTTTGACATTTCATGACCTCATCTGCATCTCTCCTTGTAACCCTGTGGCCCCCAGACTGCACCCCTCCATCCCTATGGACCAGGTATTACTGGGACTAGCTCCTGAATCTCCTGAAATAGCTTGGGAGGGTCCACCTCCTTCCCAGAAATGTAAGGCTACTAATCATTTGAATCTTGCTAGTATTTGAATTTTTTTAAAAAGGTTTATTGGAAAGTAGAAGGGAAAGAGAAGGAAATTCGCAACTGGGCAGGAACTTAGCATAAGGCTAAGTCCAAATCTTGCTAGTTTCAAAATGGCAGTTTTTCTCACTTTATCTGATTATATTACCAGTTAGAAAGTTATTTATCTTGGTGAAGTTTTTATGAGTATTGGAAATTAAACTGGAGTCTAATTTTTTCTATCTTATAGAAAAGCAGCATCTGTGATAGCAAAGTACCCTCACAAAATAAAGAGTGGAGCAGAAGCTAAGAAATTGGTGAGTTTAGTGAATAAATTGAAGAGGTCACATGTATGGAGCAGTTGGTTTTGCCCAAAATCATATCTGTAAATATAGATATATACTTTTCAAGTTATATTGATTTTCTGAATCATATAGTCGTTCTAATTTTGATTTTTTTTTTTTTGGTTGTTTTCTGTTTTGGGACCATGCCTGGCTTTGTGAGCTTACGTCTGACCAGACTTGGCAGACTATATGGGGTGCTAGGGATTGAACCTGGATCACTCAAATGCAAAGCAAGTGCCCTACCTTCTAAATTTTCTCTCTGGACCCCAGTTTTTAACTTTTTTGAAAATTCTATATATTTTTTTCATGGTAATACCAATTTAAAACCCCACCAATAATTTTCAGTATTTATTAGCTCTTTTTTTTTTTTGGGGGGGGGGGGTTGGGTCACACCCGGCAGTGCTCAGGGGTTACTCCTGGCTCCATGCTCAGAAATTGCTCCTGGCAGGCACGGGGGATCATATGGGGCACCGGGATTCAAACCGATGACCTTTTGCATGAAAGGCAAATACCTTACCTCCATGCTATCTCCCGGGCCCCATTTATAAGCTCTTTTGATAATGGCTTTCTGATTAGTACAATGGCATTTTTATAGGTACAAAAGCTAAATATGCATATATATATATGCATGCATATATAATTTTATTTTGGGTCCACATTTAGCTCTGCTCAGAACTAATGCCCATCTTTGCACACTGGGATGGTGAATCCTTGGTGGGGTTTGGGGCCTAATACAGGGTGCTCCATATGCTCTCCCTCCCACCGCTATTTGTAAATTAACAGTTATTGCTTGGATGCATACTATAACCTGACTTTTTACAACCACCAGTTCACCCTAAAGCTTCAACCAAGGTTCTATACTAGTTGGGCACACCTTATCATTCACTTTCCCACTTTTTAAAATTGAGGCACCATAATTTACACTAGTGTTAATCTATTAGGTATACAATGTCACTATACCATGCCTGCCACCAGAATTACAACATCCCTTCCTTCACCACAATTTTCTCCTGCCCTCTCCTTCAGTATTAGTAGACTCAGTTTCATTCCCTTACTGTGTTTCTTTTT